>RJWM01017313.1:0-42399 GCA_004363535.1 Dasyprocta punctata | reverse complement strand
CATTGGGCCTCGAAGATCAGACAGAAGAGAATCCCCCGTGTCTGCAACATTGCCTACTGTTATCATACAAAGAGACATTCAGGGTGCCGTTCAGAGGCCTGCAAAATCTATAAAAAAACACTAGTGTCTAGTTGCTTTATGTACCTTAGTTGCCATCAATTTAGCCAGACCTCAGAGCCAGCAGCTTGCTTACGGGGGGGGCGGGGGGAGGGGGATGTCCTTGATTCTGAGCCCGCGCGCCGGTGCCTCACGGTCCCAGCGCGTTGTGGTCCGGTTGGACCGGTTCTGGTTCTCCTCCGGGCTGGCGGAGCCCCCATCCACAGAAGGTGGATCAGATCTCCCTTGATGCAAGCTGGCGCCGCATGGCGCCAGCTCGTTGCGGTCCAGTTGGACCGGTTCTGGTTCTCCTCCGGGCTGGCGGAGCCCCCATCCCCGGAAGGCGGATCAGATCTCCCTTGATGCAAGCTGGCGCCGCGTGGCGCCGGCTCGTTGGGGTCCCGTTGGACCGGTTCTGGTTCTCCTCCGGGCTGGCGGAGCCCCTATCCCCGGAAGGCGGATCAGATCTCCCTTGATGCAAGCTGGCGCCACGTGGCGCCAGCGCGTTGTGGTCCGGTTGGACCGGTTCTGGTTCTCCTCCAGGCTGGCGGAGCCCCCATCCCCGGAAGGCGGATCAGATCTCCCTTGATGCAAGCTGGCGCCGCGTGGCGCCAGCTCGTTGGGGTCCGGTTGGACCGGTTCTGGTTCTCCTCCGGGCTGGCGGAGCCCCCATCCCCGGAAGGTGGATCAGATCTCCCTTGATGCAAGCTGGCGCCGCATGGCGCCGGCGCGTTGCGGTCCGGTTGGACCGGTTCTCAAGCTTACATAATTTTGAGGATTAATTCAAGTATTAACTAATTAACCCAAAACATTCATAGGCTGAGTAATTTCTATAGAGTCAGATTAATTCAGCAGCACACTAGTGGCACAAGGGTGAGGACAGCTTCTGGGAGGCCAAAGACAATGACAGGAGCAGATAAACACAGAGATCTCAAGATTTAAGGCCTCGCTGGCTTCAACTTTCCCTTCGACTTACTGTGGACCTGATGAACAGGTCTCCCTGTGGACTCCGCCAGGCTCAGAGCTTCAGCCTAGCAAGAATTTATCATGAAAGGACCAGATTTTTTGTTCTTGTGCTACAATACATCTGCAGAAAATTTATCATCAAAATCATTTTAAATATTCAATTAATGCCAGTAAGTGCATTCACGATGCTGTTCACTATTTCAAGAACTTTTTCACTGTCAAATAAAAACTCTAGAGCCATTACAGGAACTGCCCACTTCTCATCCCGATCCCTGAAAACCTCTAATCTACTGTCTGCCTTTCTGAATTTCCTTATTCTAGGTTCTTCACTGGAGTGAAAAGAGCTAGAATTTGAACTTGCTTTTCAATGTCTCCATCTTGCAACCACCACACATTGGTCCCTAGGCCCTGGGCTCTCTGCTTATACTACCTAAGCTCAGTTCTAAGCTAACTATCCTGCATTTGTGCTCTCTTTAGGTGCAATGTGTACTGGTGTTGGCCTCTTCAATGCCCTCTGTCTAGGATCTGCTGAGCTTTTATATCATATTTCACCCTCATCCACTAACACAACTCCTACCCCCCCACACACACACAGTCTTTCTCTCCTATAACTACTTTATTAACTGCACACCCTCCTGTGAAACTGCTGCTCCCAAGATCTGGCTTTAGGCTCTTTCTTAGATATTACAGCACCTTGGACTATTATATGCTTTGGAATAATTCCAGGCAGAGTCTATGCCACAGAAAAGACGCTATCATTAACGTCCTTTGTGACTGAGTCATCTCCCATCACTGTAGAGACTGAGCATCTGAGTCGCGATCACTTATTCTCCTGCCCATTTCCTTCCTGTCCGCTCTCCCAGCCTCCTTTCTAAAGACAGCACTGCAGGTGACAAGATAGAACATTTGTGTTCCACAAATGACTTTTAAGAAGAAAGCAGTAAAAATAAATCAAAAATTAAATCTCAGAGTCAGGTGATTCAGAATTTGTGATAATTCTCCTTTGCCTAGTACTGAAAAGCATCCAGTTCTGGATATTCATTCTCATTCTCATTCATTCTCTCTCTCTCTCTCTCTCTCTCTCTCTCTCTCTCTCTCTCCCTCCCTCCCTCCCTCCCTCTCCCTCTCTCTCTCTCCCACTTTCTTTTCCCTTTTCCCTTCTGCTCTCTCTCATCATTTCCCACCCTCATCCTTACCTCCTACCATGAATCAAGTACCTATGCATTCTAGGCAAACACACTGTTCATGCCTCGATCAGAGTTTTAGCCATTGATACAAACCTTCGTTTTTCCTGTGCATCCTTAAATACTCAAGAAATGACTCCGAGCCACACTCTCTAAAATCCTCCGATACGCTTTCATTTAAACAAGGAAGCCCTCAATTATACATTAGTTAACATTAGTTCTAGACCCAAGCTCCTTGAAACCCAGAGCGGCTGTGTATTATTTGCAGCCTGATTCCAGCATGATGCCGAGCAGTCTCTAGCACACACACCACAGCCAACCAGTACTTGTTTCTTGATTGATAATTCAGTCACAGCTGGGCTGAAACTTATCTCCTTACTGTCAATAAAACAAAAGGCTAGCTAAGCAAATTAATACAGTAAACACAGAGTTTGGCCTACTTTAATGTGAAAAATCAACACACTATTTTAAGCAGCACTTCTGGGGCCTGCTTCCATTCAAAGAATCAATGTGCTGATTGTGAGTATTGTGTGTTTGTTACAGCATTAGCAAGATCCACCAAGATTATCATGCTCAATGGCCCTGCTATTACTTTATGTGCTCATGCATATTTCTGCTTTTTCTTTCCTCATGTAGTTTAAGAATAAAATCTAGAAAAGTGAGTCCCTGCACAGCTAACTTCGGGATATCAACAGGCTTTTCCCATCCTCTGAAGCAACAACCACACTTTGGAAGAGGCTTGGGCAGATTTATTTGTTTTTTTCCTAGTCAGGAACACAAGGCGTCTTTAAAAGAATGTGACATAAGGAGAACTTTGTAGAAAGAACCCCTTCCCAACGCTCATAGTCTTTCTTACATTTTTCACTTGGCATCATTTTCACTAACCTGGGTGTGAGTAGTCCTGGCACTGGAAAGCAACTTTTGGATGAGAAGTCCAGAAATGTGCAAAGCAAAATAGGATCTAGCTACATCATTGAAAAGAATGGAAGTCTGAAGTGGGTCTCCAGTTTTTGGTCTTAAACAGTTCTCATCTCCTATTTCTCTAGCAAACATAAATGGCTGACTCAAGTAATCCTTCATGCCACGCATCAAGAGGCTGGGGAAAGAAGGAAAAGTATTGAGAACATTTCTGTGTGAGTCACTGAAATTCTCCTCCCTGTAAACAGCTACTGCTCTGCTGCTATAGCTATTACTACTGTTAATACTAATGCTAACATAGCATTACTACTACTACTACTACTACTACTACTACTAAAAAGGGTCAGGTCTTATTGGCCCTGAACCAAGTAACCAGTATACTCATTAGAAAGAGTGGGGGTGATAAATGAGGAAGAGAGAGTACATGGCTTAACTGCTTCCACAAAGAAACAACTATCATTTTATTGCAATGTTTTATGATGTTTAACTTTATGCTTTTAAATCCTTCTGACCATCCTTTCCTCCTTCCATCTTCTGCCAGACTAGATCATCCAGATTTACATTCCATCCCTCCACAATTGTTTCATGCAGCTGACCACAATGTTGCAGATGGGCGGAGTTACAGTGGCAGATGGAAAGGCCTGCATAGGATGGATTACCATTGTCCCCAGATACGCAATAGCCAGCCCTGGAATATTTTAAGAGCAATGAGTAAGTCAGATTTATAGTAAACACCTAATAGGTTTCTCGGCTGTAGGTCTAGAGCCATTAGTCAAATGACCATGGCATTGCATATGATAAGAACACCTCAGCAACATAGAAATTTGGGGAGGAGGAGCAGGGGTTCGAAAAATCCCATCTGCATTATTTTATGTGTGACTATGGATCAATGCATTCTTTTGCCAACTCTCATGTGAACATCAGCCTTGTCCTGTTTACTGCTATAGACCAGCGATGAGCACAGAGCCTGACACACAGTAGGCATTCCCTAAATATTTGTGAATTAAATCCAAATAAGCAAAAAAGGTACTGGGAAAAATCACTGTTACACAACAGGAAAGTTTTCATCTGATAAGTTCATTCTGAAGAAAGTAAAGTCATAGCTTCCTTCAGTCCTTCTATGCCTCTTCCAGGGCTTGCCACAATTGGGGAAGTGGATTATACATACGTGTGCATTCTCTAATGGAATATGAATTCTAGAAGGCTGCAGGCTACCTTACTTTTCCCAAATGGCATGGAGCACAATACTCTGCACACAATAGGTACAAAACAATGGTCCTGATACCTTCTAAGAATTCAGGAGACCGCAGGATGATACATGTGGAAGAGGAATCCATTCAATGGAGAAATGCACCTAGTAAACTGTAGGGCCAAACATAACTTTAATTATGTGACATAAACACTAGTTTCTAGAAAAATCATAAAAGCGCTCCCTGCCCAACACCTGTCCACTCAAAGTTTTACAAACTCTTATACAGAATGTACCTTAGCAGTAACCCAGTGACTCCAAATAGTTACCATCGTATCAGGCTAATGCCGTGTTTTCCAGGAAGCAGTTGTGCACAGGTCATATCCTCTATGGTAGAAGAAAGACAGCATGACAGTGAAATGACACGTATTAAATACCCAGTAAAGCAACTGGCAGGTAGAGTTCTACACTACTTGATAGCCTCTCTTGCATTTCTGTTTATTTTTTAAGTATTAAAATTATATGTCCTTTCATAAAATGATCCCAGGTGATTTTTAGACTCAGAAACCAGAAGATAAATTAGAGGCAACTACTAAAAGCAAAGAAGAAGTAAAACACAGATATTACATGTGGTTGTTATAGCAACCAAACATTCCCTGATCTTCCTTTCTTTCCCTCCCAGCATGACAATCCTGTTTTCAAATTAATAACCTCTGGTAATCCTTTTTAATCGCTTATCAAGATGAAAAGAAAAGGTGACCCTTGTTTAGTAGTAAAAACTCTGAAGCAATAGGGAAAATTTTTTTTAAAGATGAGATGAAAAGAAAAGACGACTTGAAATCAGGGAGATGCCATCCAGCAATCTGTTTATGCAAAACGTATGGGAGCATTTTTCATCAAAGATTTTTCACAGGAGTCAGACTTCTAACACACAAGCAAGGGAGAGGGTGAAGCATCCTGCCTTTTCTTCACACAAACAAATGGCTGGAATCTTAAAAACCAAAGGGAGCCAGAGAATAGAACACAAACAATAAATCTTTATCTTTCCGAGCCAAGCCGGTGTTCCACATAGCCTGCAATGAAAACAAAATGCATCAAGTTTAGACTGTGTGCTATCAAATCTTGAAAGTGGTGGGCTTCGCTAGACAAATTTGCAGCTGTAGTTGTCAACAGTGAGGGCACCCGCAACATCCTCATGCATAAGCTTGTGCACAATCAGCTCACTTTTCGAAAATCACAAGTGTTTCAGACGGTGGCAGCTTTGGCGTGCTTAGGAGTGTGAACGCAGGAGAAACTGAGGCTCAGAGAGGAGACTTTCCTGTCAAAAGTCACAGCTGCTAAGCTGGGAGCCCAATTTATAATGCTATCCAACACTCAGAAGATGCACAGATAGAGTAGATGCTGTTCTAAATATCTCACTTGCGTCATTTACTCTTCACCACTGCCTTATTATGTCCACGTTAAATATGGGGTAATGGAGCCATGGGGAAAGCAAACATCAGGCCTATGATGACCCGGTCAGTAAGCAGGAGTGTGAGATTTGTCAACACAGGCCATGCGACATCAGGGTTCACAATCTTAGCCGACTGAAACCACAGTGACCTTGCTCTCTTCATCATACCTCCCTGCTCTGCTCTGTCTCCACTGACAAAATGCACTGGGGAGCAACTGACTCTACCTGAATCTATCCGGACACAAATTCCCCTCGGATCACGTAACTTAGACAAATCTGAGGTCACAATCTACCATGTAAACACATGCCCATTGATCCACTTTGGAAAGGAAGTACCTCCCCAAGAGAACTGGGGGCTTCTGATCATGCGGCTTCCTGCAAATCCCCCAGCCCCTCCATAAACACACACACACACACACACACACACACACACACCTGCTTTCTCACACAAAGGAAGTCCTGTACTGAATTTACCAGTTTGAAGAACCAGGCATCATTCCTCTACCCTGGAGTCAGACGTGGGGAGACGGCCAGGAGTTAGCCCTGGCAGAAAGGTGGAGTAAATACTGGATCTTACGCAGGCAAGAGATGATCAGGTTTCTGGGGTATTCGGAGGCCCACTGCACCAGTCCCCCTCAGTCTCAGCCTTCCTTGCTCCAGAAGAGTGTTAGAATCCCAACTCCTCCTGTCCTGGATAGCAGCAGAGAGCATTCCTCCTAACCAGACCACATCTACACCACTCAAATTTCAACTCCACCAAAAAACTTTCTGGCCCTTCCATATTCAATTACAGCCCTTTGATGTGTATTTTCACAGTGCATCACAATTACTGTAATATTATTCTTTACAAAAATATTCACAGTAGCACTGCATGGTGAAAGACTAAAAACCGCTCAAGCAGGCATCATTGAGAACATATAAAAAGTGCTGCATGTACAATGGACTACTGCATAACAATGAAAAGGAACACCACACATGAAACTTGCCAAAGGAGGCAGTGACAAGAGCATGCACGATCTGCCTCCACCTGCATAAAGTTAGAAATCAGGCAGCATTAATCTGCCCTTAGCGGTGAGACAGTGGACACTCCCAGGAGGTAGAAACTAGAAGGGGTGGCCAGAGTATTTCTGGGCACTAATAGGACTCTCCCTCTTGATCAAGTTACTGGTCACAGGAGTTCGTTAACCCTGAGAAAAAGGATCCTTTAGGATTTGTGTACCCCTCCACAAATGTTATTCTTCTGTATATTTTTATCAAGAAAAATTTACATTCTTCTTTCTTTTGTATTATTTTTTCAGCGTTTTTTTTCTTTCATTTATATGCAATTGTTCATTCATTCATTTTGTGGCACTCAGGATTGAAGCCAGGGCTCTCACGCTGATCTTCCTTTACCTGCAATACTCCACATTCCAGGAAGGCAAGACTACGGTCTCCTGTCCATTAAACGGCCTCTGACACCTGTGCTGATCTCCCTGGCAAACAATAAGCCCTTTGTGGGTGGCTGTCAAGGGAAGTTACTGCATGCGTGGATGAATACAATCCTTTCTAGTTTCATTATCACTACATAATCACAGCTGCCACGATCCCCCTTCAATCTTTCTTTCTGCAAGTGTAAGCTCTTTGAGGGAAAAATTCCTACTTGCTTTGTTACTGCTAAATTCCCTAGTCCTAGTACAGTGCCCAGCACACAATAAGTGCTTAATTAACCTTTAAAAACACAAAAGAACTACTTCAAATGACCTTTCCACTCCTCAAATGCTTTCTAAATGTCACCCCCACCCATTTTTACTTTTAGTGACTCTCCTTAGTGCACACATTATGACCCCTTAATGCCCCAAAGAGAAAAGAAATTATTGATGTCGAATAGCCACACTATTCTGCATACTTATTATGCTCATGAGAGTCTGTCATTATGTCCTTTTCACATGTTGTTTCTGCCTTCTATTTTTCCCTGTGTTCCCAACCTTCAGAAATCCTATGTTCCTATAAATTTCACTGTAGCCTGAATTCAACACTCATTAATCTTTAAAGTCATACTTTTAAGATATACAGACAGAGACATCAGCTCACATTTAATTTTTATTTTTTGTGCAGATTATGCACACTTTGAGGACAATGTGTCTCTTTTAAAGTTTAGAAATTACTTTTCAGAGTAAAGATTCTCAAGGTAGTTTGGCTGACTGTCTACCATAAACAGAGCCCATCTTAAAACATTTAACAGAATTTTCATTTAAGCCACAGAACGTATTTTGAGCAAGAAACAGATGCCAGGCTCCCAGGAAGAAGCAAGCCCAGTGCCTCGACTTGTTCCACATCTCTGCCGTCTGTCACTGCAGGCTGACCCCTACAAACAGGCTGGAACTAGAGCTCACTGCTGCAAGACTAGTCCTAGGGACAAACATGTTCCTTCCCTAGACTTTCCACCAGCTTCACCTTCTGTCACCACACAAAATGGAAGTCTGTGTGAAAGAGAAAATTCCCCTGGTGCCAAACACATGAGGGTAAACAAAATCTAACTCCCCTGGCAAAGTTGCTCCAATCTAATTTGTGTAATTACCTACCTCCCTAATGATGTGCTTGTTTACAGATTAAAGCTATGAATCTAAGCACAGAAATGAGATTAAATCTGGTGAATTAAATTCCTATTTGCTTAAATTATCTGGATATCCTTCCTTTCCAGGTAGAATGGAGGATTACCTAAATCATTGATTTTCCAAAGACAGAATCACAACTTTTAAAATTAGAAATGAAGCTACTAATAGGCTGGAATGTGCTCTTAGTTTTAGACTTACTGATGAAAGTTGGGCATATTTGGAAAATCTGAAGATGAAAAGCCAAAATGAAACACAATTTCCATTACTGTTCATCCACCTACAATCTTTTGAAATGAAATAAAATATCCTGCCACTTGGATTTATGGTCTGGTCCTGCACTCAGCTGATAACTCAGCGGTGAGCTCCCATAAAATCATACAGGACGTCAAGGAGATTGGAAGGGAAGAGCACAAAGGGACAAAACTGTCGGTGGGCTCTGCAAGGCACAGTCAGACCCTCAGACACATGCAGCAAACTCCAAGCCGGAAGCAGCCTGTGCACATGAGGCAGTCCGATGGCCAAATGGCCACAGTGCTCTCCGAAAGTCAGCCACGGCATCTCAACAGTCGGCTAGCTTTCTAACAGCCTCTTCTAGAGCTATTCATACTAACTGCACAATCCTTTCTAAGAAGACTGGTCCCTGAGACATAATAATGGTGGTTCAGGCATAAGTTAATTCTAACTGGCCAGTATTAAATGTCTCCATGCGCCCGGTCAACCACTAACTAATTCCTATACACATCCCCATTTGTCTGTCACAATGTTCCTGGTGTCACTATTACCAACCTTATTTTGTCTTTGATGAAACTGAAGTGTAGTGTATTATTAAGCCATTCTTCAAGGTTATCTGGCTCATAAAAAGCACGGAAAGTCTCAAACCTGCTTTTCAGGCCTCTAATGATTATTTTGGGCATCACATTCTACTCTAGATAAGCAAAGTCAACAGTGAAGCAGCATTCACATTAAATCCAGCAATTAAATAACACTAAACTTTATCTTGTGTTTATTTGTATTTTTCATTTGTCTAGAATTCAAAATAAAAGTAAGTGTATGTCAATGTTTATCTGAGCATACAATCAATATCTCAAATTTGGGCAACTAAACCAAATTTTCATGGC
This sequence comes from Dasyprocta punctata, assembly GCA_004363535.1. Lineage (NCBI taxonomy): Eukaryota > Metazoa > Chordata > Mammalia > Rodentia > Dasyproctidae > Dasyprocta > Dasyprocta punctata. The sequence continues at coordinate 32,881 of RJWM01017313.1, read as the reverse complement.
AAAATTTGTGAACTTAGATTTATCATAAACATCATAGTTGTTTCATACATAGAGACCGGGGCAACACTGGATTTGAAAGAATACTTTTAAAAGCATACTGTAAAGCTGTTAAAATCATAACTTCTAATTTCATAACATATGCAGTTTTACACAGCAATACAGTTGCTTCTTTGCTGCTAACATGCAAGTGTTGAGTTTTCAAATAATTGAACAAACATTTTTCTTATTGGTCCATGTTGTCACAAACTGAGATAAAGCTCTAAATGTTCTCAGTGAATTTTTATAATGCTGTTTCGATTCTTGAATTGCATTCTTACAACCTTCTTTCAGCAGAAAATTCTTTTATTATAAAGGCCAGTTGTATTAGCAACACTTGTCATGAGGAATATATGTATATCATAAATATCATATTCTCCTACCAAATTGTTTCTGAGACATTGACAGCGGCTACACCCGCTCTGAGTCATCTACTCTCCCCCATACGTTATACAGACAGCAGTAATTAATTTGGGCTTCGTCATCTCTTCACATGTGATCTCCTCAAGAGTCAGGTTAACCCTCCTTAGGGAACATAATACTAGTTTAATTTCATGGAAGAAGAATCTACTTTGGGAAATTTAAATAATCCACCCAATTTTTTCCACCTCGTAAATGGCAGAACTAGGAATGCAAATCCTTTAACCACCATATCACCCTGCCATTGTTCTAAAAGCTTTATGAAAAGCAAGGGCATCTACAATCTAGTCCTTCAAGTATATTTAGTTCTGTTTCTCCAACCCTTTAACACCCCATCTGTTAAATGAAAGCACTGAAGGGAATGACCTCGGGGATCTTTCTGCTTCATGAGGGACAGGATAGCTAACAATATTCAATTACCAAAACCAGACTGGTAGAAAAGCAAGGAATGAAAATACCCAGCAAAATTCTGTGTGTGCTTGAATCAAGTTCATAAGAATCTGTACTGAGCATTGGCTGGGGTTAAATTTAACCTTGGTCACTCCATGGTATGTTAATACCATGGAGGGGAGGAGCATATGTATATTATTTAACACTAGAATGAGTTAAAATTATGACTGTCTCCTCTAGGTGAAAATGTAAACTTTAACAGTTCTCTCCAGAGCCAGCTGGAGAGAAGCACTCTGTTGGAAGCACTCTCCAAACTGACGAAGAGTACAGGGTGGCCAACAAGGAGGACTGGCCCCGTGCTGCAGAACGCAGCAGTTATATAACACAGGCCTGCTTTGTAGTGGCACTCAGAACACTGAATAAAAACGATCCTTAGCTCCTTGTCATGTAATAAATTCTTATTACCACTGCTTGTCTGAAAGCATTTGAAGTGTGGAGTGGTGATGGGCATGGAGCACAGGAATCGCTTGGATTCTGAGTTAAGAGCCTTAATTGGGTGTGTTTTATTTTATTTTATTTTTATTTTAAGCAAAAGAAAAGTAAAAAACCAAAGCAAAGCAATTTCACAATCAGCCAATAGGAGAGTAACAATAATCAGCACACTGCATATTGTTACATTCACAGCAAATTGAGTGTGTTTTAAAGGCTGACTCCACCAAAGAAGAGACTGGCTTTTGATCATGACTCCCCAGATTCCTGACCGCATGTGCAGACCCAGTGGCTGGTCCTGCCCTGAGGGAACTATGCTGAGGCAAGCAGGTGCATTTTCTGTCTGCACCTCCATCCCTGAATGCTGCACAGTCGAAGGCACTGGTATTCGCCTGCTCATAAAATACCACCCTCCGTGTGCACACCACTTGTATACTAAAGGAAAGCAGTTCTTGAAATTCAAAACACTTGTCACCCTAAGGGGTGGGAATCCTAAGGAGGTGTAAGGGGAAAAGAGATAGCAGTATGTTGTATTATCCTCCCCGACCAATTTATGCACCTCACTCTCCCATTGCTTTCCTGTTCCATCTAACAAGTTGTGCTGGGTCATCCCCCTCACTTGCTATTTCACAGACTCCATTCCACATTTTCTTGTCATTTCCAAGGGAAGCCTTTGGCAGAGGGTTGGGAGGAGGAGAGATATTAAAATGTGAGTCCCAGGGGTCTGGATTTAAATGTGTGCCTAGTGGTGACTGATCCTGTGAACACAGAACTGGAGATGGAACTTGGATCCTGGGGCAGAGAATCTGCACTGTGAGAAGAAGCCAAGAGCACAGTGCTAACGTTCAACTCTCCCCAGAAGACATTAAAATCACCATCATTAATGGACACACCTCAGACCCCAGTGTGACAAGGGAATTATGTGCTGCACAATGACTAAAGCAAAATAGATGGCATCTGTTCCTTAAAGCTACTTAACATTTTCTTTGAATATTTATACATATATATGTAATTATATAAATATATACACATACATATTCAGCAGATATGCTCACATCCTATGTGTATGTGTCTTATTTGTACACTTATCTACACTAGAAGTTTCAGCACAGTGCAAATTCATACATATGTCGATCCTTAAAAAGTTGCCTTTAATCCTAAAACCTTCAGTCCAGTTTCAGCTGTGGCTCTTCCTCCACTTGCTCAGATCCTGTGCAATCCTACCTATACAGGTTTATAAGACGAGTGACACTTTAGTTATTATCCATGGCAGTATTTCCATTTGGAACTAAAGAAAACAAATCCAGAGAATTAAAATGATTGTTGTTAAGGACACAGGAGACTTGAGGGAGAACCGGGGTCACGATCTTAGTGTCCTGAACCCTAGCTCAAGCCTCCCTGTATGTAGTCTCTGGTACTGTTGAGATTACACGTGTGAGGCTTCCAAAAACAAAGGGTGGTGTATACAGCATACCTAAGATAACACTGCTGATTGCATCTAGTTTTTGACAGACTGTGCATTTGTCCTGCCCTCTGTGGTATTACCCTGAAAGAGTATGTGGGAAAATCACAAGGCATTGCCAGCCTCTACGGTCAGGCACTCAGCTGCTCACACATGCCTTACAGATGGGTTCAATGGATGAATGAATTTTATAAGTAGCTTTGGAGCTGTTGCATCTTTCTCCATATTTCCGTCACTACCATATGATTTTTTATGACTGATATTCTGATCACTTCCTGCCCTAACACCTTCAGAAAGAAGCCTAAAGTCTTCAGGGTTTCAAGTCCCATCATGAAGGAGGCCAGTTTTCCTCTCCAACAACATCTCCTCCCTCACCTTCTATGCCACACTCTCCTTCCTTTCATGATCTGTTCCCTGTTGGATTCTGGTCTCCCACACATGGCAATCCTTCTACCCTGAGCATGTGTGCCTCACTGTTTAATATGAAAAATCTTATCATTCTTTATATTTACTGAAAAAATTCAGGTGTATCCCCTTTTTTAAAGTCTTTGCTGAAACCATCACCTTACCACACCCCTCAGGATGGATTCCCCCCTTCTATCAGTCCCTATGTAATTGACCTAATAAGTTATATTTCAAATATTTATTTCCTCCCTAGACTTTGAGCAAATTGAGAACTAGACTATTTATATATACCTAGCTTGGGCAGAAAGTTAAGTGTGTGATCCAGTCTGTAATAACAAAATAAAAGTTGAATAATTAGTAAAACAAAACAAACAAACAAAAAACACTACGGGGCTCTGCAGACCACAGATGCTGCTCCTGGTGAGTAGAAGAATGCTCAGCCACAAAGCCAAACATACAAACACCCCCATTTCATCATGCAGAAGGCAGGCCAATGGAAACACTGCCTGGGCTTCAACAGAGAACTTGACCCTACAGCTAACTAAGAATGTTTGCCAAACAGTCCAGAGGCCTTGGCCCGGCCTTAGCCAGTTCTCAGCAGTGAGCAGCTGAATCTCGACTGGGGAGCCAGGTTCAGCACGATGGAACAGGGAACAGCTCCACCTACTGAATTCCCTGACATTCTTCCGTCCCTTCTGCAGTTTGCTTCTAACCTACAGAGAAGCAGTCACAATGCTTTAGACGTGACAGGATCCATGGGAGGGACACAGATACATTGTACATTCACTCACTCGCCTGTATTTGGGGCAGGATTATAAAGATACACATGTGACAGATAGCCAAACCATCTCTTAGAATGGAAAAAGCAAAAAGGATGGTTATGCCAATAAGCCTTCTGCAATGACCCTTTAAATGAATTAAGCCATCAGGAGGCACAGTGCTGTTTCATCTGTCTCCCTCTTCAGCAAGATGGCAATAATCTCTATATTCCAGTGGATGACGGGAAAGTGTGGATTTCTCTGCTCGTGGCCATCAGTGTGTGTAGTCAAGGCGGTGATGAGAGGGCTGGTAGTCAAATCTCTGTCAAACACTTAAGACATTTTATGATGGTACAAGTTAGTTGAACTACCAAGAATACTTGGCAAAGCAAATGATGCTGAATTAAATCACGTACAGAAGAAAGTCTGGAGTCTGGAAAAAGGCCAGAGACCAGCAACTTCTCGGAATGAAACATTTCACCAGTCATCTCAGACTGGCAGGTTGCAGAAATGGTCTTGTCTAAATGAGACAAAAGCCATTTATTACCCTGATCTTGTCTTGATATTCGTCCAAATACTATATTAAGAAAATCTGTCCTGCACTAAATCACTATGCAAGAAAATTTAACCTCCACATGTCGAACATTTGAATGATGAAAGAGAATAGGTCTCAATTATAAATCTATGATTTTGCAAACTATCAACTATAAATGAAATTTCAGTAGGTCTATAAATAAGAATGCCTGTTAAAAACACAAATAAGTTGGCTAAAAGGTAGTTTAAATAATAAATCAAGGTCAAATAATTCATTATTCTGACTGAGCTAAGGCAACTTAGCTTTTAGGGTGAAATATAGCAGATTTCAAACATGAAATCTAGCTTCCAAACATTCTAGTTGGAAAAAGAAACCAAGGACTCCTTAGAAAAGAGCATTTCCAAATGGTGAGAAGAAGCTATTGAAAAAAGGAAGAATCTGAAATCACTCACTAAAGAACTACCATGTTAGTACTACAGAGTTCACCAAAAAACACATATGCACTTTTGGAAAAGAAAAATAGTATGATATTTCTTCAATAGATGGTGTCACCCTCATATGGGGGACCCTAGAGGATGTTGTATACTGCAGAAAATTCACTATACAGCTGGCCTTTGGAGCAATCTCAATAGCCAAAGTCACCCAAGCAGCAGTTCTAATAAATGTCTGGAAGTTAATGACCACCAATTTGAGCACCTCTTGTAACTGTAGAAGTGAAAATACCTTGTATTAATCTCACGATGTCTCAATTTTTTTTTTTTTTGGTACTGGGGATCAAACTTACAGTCTGTACTTGTGAGGCAGTCGCTTATGCCACTGAGCTAAATCCCCAGCAATAAATTTAATATTAATATATTTATATAAGCTTTTCTTTGTCTGAAATGTGTATACATTTTCTGGCAGAATCTGTACTTTGAAATTAATGTTTTAGCTGTTCACTGGAGTTTTAAATATTGTTATCATGGCTTTTTCATGCATACATAAAACATTTGGTTAATCATAAAATAGGAGCAAATATTCTGGTGTTCACAAGAAAACATTCTTGCATTTTTATTACATAATAGAATTTGTCTCAAAATTTAAATACAACCTTTACAACAAAAAATACAGTACACTGAAAAATGAGTTTGAAGAGAACATGAAAAAATGGAAACATACCCCCTGTTCCTATATGGACAGAACCAAGACAGTCAAAATGGCTATCATTCCAAAACTGATATACAGATATAACACAATGCCAATCAAAATAACAACAGCATTCCTCATAGAACTTGAGAAAACAAACCGAAAATTCATAGGGAACCAGAAAAGACCCAAAATAGCAAAAGCAATCCTATGTAACAAAAACAAAGCCAGCGAAATCACAATAACAGATCTGAGGCTATATTACAAAGTGACAGTAATAAAAACAGCATGGTACTGGTACAAAAACAGAAGCATGAAACAAAATAGTGGATGCAGGAATAACCCCAGTTCAGCAATCAATCCCAGATTCTGATCTATGACAAATGATCCAAAAACATATACTGGAGAAAGAGCCTCTTTAACAGGTTCACATCTGTTTGAATCATGGGTGATACACTCATGACCCTCTCATCAGGTGGCATGGTACAGTCCCACTGAGTGCTATAAGCCACCCAATGGAACAGTCAGGCAACACAATCCTTTTATGAATGTGTTAATATACGGCACTGAATCTACACACATATCTCACCATGTGCAAAACTAAAATCAAAATAGAACGCAGATCTAAGTGTTAAAATAGAAACTTCTGATATGCTACAAGATAAACCAAGTAATACTCCTGAGTTTATAGGCATAGGCAACAACTTTCCACACAGAATCCCCACTGCACAAGAAATAACGTCAAGAATCAACAAATGGAATTGTATCAAATTAAAATTTCTCTTCACAGCAGAGAAAACACCCAACAAAATGAAAAGATAACAACATAATGGGAAAAAATCAGTAATCTATTCTTTGGGCAGAGGACTAATACCTAGAATACATAAAGAATTTTAAAAAATTAGAACCCACAAAATAAAAGACCCAATAACAACTCGGGCAATGGAAATGAACAGATACTTCCCAGAAGAAGAACAGATGGCCAATAAATAGATAAAAAAAAAAATTCAATAAAGAAGCACAAATTTAGACAACACTGAAATTTCAGCTTACTCCAGAAAGAATGCCTATTATCAAGAAAAGAATTAAAAGAAATGCTAGCCAGGCTTAGGAGGAAAAAGGAATACTTGTACACTGTTGATGGTAATGTAAACTAGTACAACCATTATGGAAATCAGTATGGATATTCCTCATCATCTAAACCTTGAAGTTGCCTGAAAAAGTTAAACATATATTACAGTGATACATGTAAACTCTGCATTTCTTAGCAACACAGTTCATAACAGCTAAATCCTGGAAGTGGCCTATATGCCCAACAACAGATGAATGGATAAAGGTAATCTGATGACACCAATGGAGCCCTAGTCCACCATAAAGAGTAGACTTGAGTTATCTGTAAGACAATGGATGTACCCTAAGATTATAATGTTAGGTCAAATAAATGCACATTCAAGCTTAAGTATCTATTGTATGGTTTCTCTTATATAAGAAATCCAAACTATAAATTAGGAGCAAAATAAAAGACAGATAACCAGAAATAGGAATCTAAACTTTTCAAAAAGAAGAGGACCAGCTGAGGGGGAGGAGGGCATGAAAAAAGAACTGAGCTGTGCTATGTCCATGGACTAACTGCCCACAAGGAATGAGATCACTGTGAGCTGCAGCCATGGGCCAATAAAAAATAAACATTGAAGAAGTTAACAATAAAATTTTAAAAATATGAACACAAAGCAGAGACTCTGAATGAGATTATTCAGGACTAGGCATGAGTGTAGTTGACAATACAGATGTAGAGACAGGAGGAAAATGTATGTATGCATGTACAAATGTCCTTCCTAATGAACTAGTTTCCACAAATATGAATTCACTAATATGGTAAAGGAAACCTAAGCCCATATCTATATCTTTTGATATAATTTCCATGAATGTGTTTCTACACTATTTTAATCGTGAAAACTAGTGTTCTACCTGTTGGCTAAAAATGTTCATTCCCCTGTTTTTGTCAATTAACTCCTTAAAAAAGAGGAAGGCTTGGGATTTGGAGAAGTCTACCATGCAAGAGTCCAGATCATACCCTCTCCAGCTCTAAATAGAGACAATGGTTGGATCACCATAACCTAAGTTCACGGAGGTTCAGCACTGCTACAGACTTTCATTGTGAATGAATCGCCTGTAGCTGGTTACACCTGACACACATTAGGCACTTAATCAGTAAGACTAAATACAGGAAAATCTTGAGGTTATCTGAAGACAATAATGTTCTAAATGTTATGGAGCACAATGGATAAGAGTTAAGCTTTTCAGAACCTAACTGCCTGCTATGGTTTATGTTCCTGTGGCCCCACCAAGTCTCATGTAATCATGGATGCGACTGAGTCTAGCGTTTGTGATTGGTTTGTTGTCTAGCACTGAAATTGATGGTGTGAGTGCTGCACCCACCCAGGGGTGGAGCCGACCTATAGTGTAAGGATGAGAGGAAGACGCGTCTTCCCTCTCTTGCCAGTTCGTGCTTTGCTGTTTTGTAGCAGCAATGAATGGCAGCCCTCAGCCACGCCACTCTGCCTTGTAGCTGAGTATGGACTGAAACCTCCAAGAACTGTAAAAAATAAACCTCTCCTCCCCTAATTTTGGGCATCAGGTATTCTGTCGCAGCAACAAGAGAAAAGTAACTAAGACACTGCCTGAGGTCTTTCACTCCAGGATTTTAGATCAGTCTTCCAATTCTTCACTATCTGCTACTATGTAAACTTGGGTGAATTGCTTAACTTCTCAGTCTAGGTTAGGTTTAAACTTAGATTTTGGGGAAATGATGACATACCTACTTCCTATTGTGCTGAGAACACTACAATTCATAGTAATGCATAAGGAATAAAAATTCCAGGGAATCATTCCTTTGGCTGATGTGGGTCTCACCTCGAATTGTCACTACTACGTAGTAAACATTCAATACGTTATTATTTTATTAAACTATTTCCTGAGCCTCAAAAACTAGCAGCCTTTTTCACCTTAAAGTGAAATTGTCTCACAGCTGGATTACCCAACGCTCCCAATCTACCCCTTCAGACACATGTGCCTGAATGAAAATTTGGATTTAATCCATACTTCTTTTCTCATTGTCCATGCTGCTTTCAGTTCAGTCCATTATTATAAATGCAATTCTCTCCCCCTATCTCACAATGCAGTATGTCCTCATCATTTCTCAAATATTCCCTGCCTGATTTTCTACCACAGGGGCTGGTTCTCAATTTAGATACTTAAGTGAGGAGCATGTAGTTATTTTCTCCCCGAGGCCTGAGGCAGTGCTAGCCCTGACCAGCCATCAGCTCACCCTGGCAGGTGGAGTGGCAGGTTTCACCAAAACATATCCTGGTCCCTTCTGCTACAAGGAAGCTGTGGCTTCCAAGGCAGTTTTATTCATTTGGTCTGATCTAGGCTTCTCTCTCAATCTAGGCTCTGAATCTAGGCTTTTCTTCCTCTTCCTCTCTGTCTAAATTTGGACCACTTTCTCAGAGCCATTTTGGACGCAGGAACCCAGTAGTTTACACCTGATGAATCAGGACAGTGAAAAATGTCAGGGCAGCCCATCTTAAAGTACATTAATGCTGACCATTTATCTTCTATACAACAAGATGCAAATAAATGATTTTATTCTGTTTCAGGGTTCTGAAAAAAACACATGCTTATTAAGCACCTCCTGCGTGCCTTATACAGACATATAAAAATAATGAAAGGGAGCTGTGCCCTCAAGGTGCTCACCAATAATTGGAACATGAAACACAGGACTACTTCGCGCTTGGAAGGAGCCACAGAGAGAGCGACCTGGCACATAAGATCAGATCTTAGTTATTTATTCTTCGTGGGACTACTGGAAAATTTACCAGAATGGAGGTGATATCCAAATGAGGACTTAAAGAATGAAAGGGATTTAACATGCAGAATAAGTTTGCAGGCAGAAGAAGCAGCATGAGCAAAAGAACAGGAACAGAGCATGAATGGTGCACTTTGTGACTGGGAATTTGCAATGGTTGGGAGTATGCACGCCTTTTAGGCAAGAAAGCCAAGGTCAGGGGATCACTGTCAAGTTGGCATGCAAATGACAACCACGGGATCTTCATCGTGTCTCACTGCTTCCATTCTCTCCAGTCCCCTAAGTCAGGGGCTGACAAACTTCTCCTGTGAAGTGTCAGAGAATAAATATTTTAGGTTAATGGGTTATAGCGTGTCTGTCACAACTACTCAACTTCGTTGTTGCAGCACAAAAGCAGCCATACACAGTATGTAAATGACTGAGCACAGCTGTTCTGATAGTAATTTATATCAAATAATTTTTATCTGCACAAAACATCACTCTTGTTTTGATTTTTCCAGCCATTTAAAAATGCAGAAAACACTCTTAGCTTGTGACCCACACAAAAACAGGTGGAGGGATAGAATTGTCCCATGGATTAAAATTTGCTGAACTTTGCTTTAAACTACCCCCAAATTCCACCTTCAACAAAAAAAAATAAATCACTTAACTTTCCTGTATATTCATTACAGATATTTCCAAAATCCACATTTATGTTAAGTAGCAGGTATGTGCTTGTAAAGTTGGTGAGTTTTTCTCCTTCTCCTTTCCCTAAGATTTTTATCTAAATTAAATGAATAACAAGGATAGACTCATATTGGAAATTAAATCAGGACTGACATGACTGGAAAGGAGTTCACTTCTACTCTTTGGGGATAGTCATTTATGTATCTCAGGACATATTTCACATCAGCTGGAAAGTTTATTCCCCAGCCATTTTGCCTTAAAATGATAAAATTCCTGAGCTGATTCTTTGCTCTAACAGCAGAAAGTAATAGGCAAAAAATTTCTAAGTCACAATAACCTCAAAATATAACTGGGCTTTCTAGCATCATCTCAAACAGCAAGCAGTCTGTCCGAGAGTTATGTGATAGGGAAGGATGGAGTTTGAAGGCCACAGAGATAGCCAGCCAGTCATGAGTTGGTGAGTTCGCCTTGAGAGAACACGCTTCTTGAGCCTCTCCTTACTAGCACCTGTCTTTCTGTTTTTCCATTTATTTAGAAAGTAGATGGGGGAAAAAAGGGGTTTATGAATTAAAAGCTAAGCTGGCATTCTGGGAATGTCTTATGCATTTAATTTATGCATGTTGTATCCTATTTGCAAGGCGTAACTAATTAGCATGGATAACACTAATGTGGAATACTCTATCACATGGTCTGACTGATTTAAAAAATGACACTCCAAAAATAAGTGTTGACCATTCATAGGTGTGGACTAACTTGTTTTGATGCACTCATAGATTTAGGAAGCAGGTCTGAGGAAATGACCTAAATACCACCTTCAACTCTTTCATACCAGGAATAAACAGAATAATGAGGGGGAAACCCATTACTGACTAGCTAGCCAAATTTTACTGTGAAGAGATAAAATAGTAACGCTTTTAGACGGTACTGTGTGCACGTGCATGGGCACAGGCATGCACCATTGTCCGTATGTGTGTGAGATTTCAGGGAACGATTTATTTCTTGAGGAAAAATCAGTCTTTTTGTCTAGTATGAGGCAAATAATAGAAAATTCTAAAATGGGAAGCCTAATCTGTAAAATCTCCTTGCCCTTGGTCTCAGATATCGAACCTGAGATGATGAAGAAAGCCAGTGCCAGGGCAGTGACAGCTTGTTGATGATGGGGACAACCTACGACAAACCCAAACCCAAGGCACAGAGGTAAAAAGGGGTTCAGGTGGCCTCTGTCCCTGCCTAGCCCCGTTCTGTCTGCAGAATCCTCATCTGGTACAAAGCCCCAATTCAAATGTCACTTCCCTTCACATCCCACCCTCCCACTTTCAGGCGAGATTAGTTGTTCCCTCCTCCTCTTCGCTCCCATCATACATTGCAGAAAACCCTACTACAGCTATTACGCACTTATCATGCTAAATTGCAATTTATCTGTTTACATGTCTGTCTATTTCCACCAGGATGTGCACCCTCAAGGGTAAAGATCATGTCTTGTTCTTCTTTGTATTTCCAGCTCTCAGCACGGCACTGACACAGCAGCCACTTAAAATGTGGTTTAGGATTTTTATTATTAGAGAAATGGATGTCTGTGTTAAAAATTCAAAACAGCACAGACTACCATAAAGGGAAAGGTTAAAAGTTGTTTTTCCACCATCTAGACCATCAGTCCCACTTTGCAAAAGAACTCACTCTTAAGTGACTCTTAACAATGCATGCATACTCCCAGCTAACTTACACACAGGGCTCTCAAAGCCATCACATACGCGCCAAGGACTGCCCCTGCTACACTCTTGACATGGCTGGGTGCAAAATCCCTCACAGCAAGAGGCCAGAAAAGCTCTGCAAATTAGAGACAGCGCAATCTTCTTAGGACCCAGATATGTTCTGCACTTTTTATGATACGAATGTCACAAGTTCTTTCCACGCAATGACACTTTCCCCCTCTCATGGCCACGTCTTACTCTTTGTGATTTCCTCAGTGTGTCTTGCATGCCTCCATCACAGCGCTGTCTTTATGTGTCTCTGAATCTGCTTTTCTTCCTCTACGGTCCCTCTGTGTCTCTTTATCTTTTTCTTTTTCTACCACTTTCCTAGAATGCTTCTATTATCTGTCTTGATCATTGATCCCCCTTTACATATGATACAAAATTTACATTTTATCTTTCTCTCTTTTTTCTCTCTCTCTCCCTCCCCCCTTTCCCTCCCTCCCTATTTCTGTTTTTATTACCATTTTTCTTTCTGTTTCTTTTTGTCTCTCCTTGTTCTGGAGAAGTTTTTCCACCCAGCCCTCAGTCAGCAGACATCTGTGACACGACCTTAAACAATATCTAACATTTCACTTTTTAGAGTCTTTAATTTTGGGACTCACGTTGATTGAAAGTATACAAATGCACAGCTGCACATGTCTACTATGTAAGCATTTATATGCACAGCTATGATGTAGAGATGGAGACCAGAACAGATGCTGAGATTGTAACTGAAATATAGGGTGCATATTGGGGAAATAGAGGTCACTAGAATATCTGGAATACTTAGTCCTGTAAAATTATCCTCAGATGTCTTTCTCACTAGAGTCAACAAAGGGGATAATACACCAAGGCCCAGGCAGCCATCCTGCCGCCCATGCAGGAGAGAGACACTCGGTGATTCTCTCACTGCTCCACAGCCCGCGTCCTGTGCTATCTCCCAGCAACAGCGAGCAGAGCCCAAGCAGGCCCCGTGGGTGTGAGCGCTTTATCCGGCTGCAGTTGCTAGAAGTTCAGTCCTAATGAGGCTGAGTTCACAAACTTGGTTGTTTTTCTTACTTTTTTTTTTTTCCATTTTCAAATAACTTTTTAAAAAATACCTCAAGCAATATAAGGTACATGTTTATTGACAATAAAAAATAGATATGTACAATCTCAACATTCAGGATAATCACAAACATTTGGAGCCATATATGCTTTTTATATTTTTATTAAAATGCAATTATTTTATAGCATCTGATAGTTTTAAACAGCATTGAGCCCTACTATGTCCAGGTGTATTGCTAAGGACTTGTAATACATATATATGAAAAACAGACAAAAACAATCCCTGACTTTATGGATCTTGGTTTGTACCATTCAGTAATTGTTTTCTTCACCTTTCTGGTATTCAAAATATGTACTTTTATAATTGAGCCTTTAATGGCCGCAAAATCCTACAGTACATTTGTGCGAGGTCATAGGTTATCTGTACTTCATGAAAAGCCAGACTTCCCCTAAGTAATAGCCAATTAAGCAGCAAATATTTAGTAAGCAGGTATTTTGTATAAAGAGCTAGAGATGCTGACAAAGATGTCATAAAGATAAGGTCAGTGTCCGGCTCTCATCATACGGTAACGGAACTGCAGTGAAAGAACATAACTATAGAAACAGAAATGGTAACATGAGCGATGTATTGCAAACATCTTTTAAATGGACCATTCTTGAGCACTATTAATAGAATATTAAAATATTGATGGTAATAAGTGTAATCATTATTCACTGATTATACATCAGATTCTACTGTAAACATTACCTTTAATTTTTTTAAATTTGCATTAGTACATGTCTGCAGTGCATAATAATTGTCCTCATTGTGGGGAACTGTTACAGGTATACACCACATCTCAAGTCTTTTCTTCCCCTTCCCCTTCACCCCTTTTTTAGAAAGTAATTTTTTGCCAGTATCAGATTCATTTATATTTTATAAGTCTATATCAAGATAATTATCACAAACATGTTGTTAAGCATTTTACATCCATAATTTTTTTAAACTATCAGGTAGTGATGTCAAAAGTGTTCACTTATTATTCTCATTTTGCTAAGACGAAACTGAGTCTCAGAGGTACAAAGTTAATCGCTAGTAGATAACTCAAGTGAGAAGTTAAACCATCACTGAGTAGCATGCCATATTTTAAAACACGTATTCTTTTTGTCACGTAAGGAACACTGTCCCCTTGTGGTATGTCAGCCAGGAATAATGACTTCTCAGGACACAGTGAAGGGCAGTTACCTGGAGACCATGTGCTGCCCCACGTGCCCACAGGAGCCTGATGCCAGTTCTTCATGACTGGGAGTTAAGAGTTTCCACTGAGTAGCAAATGAAAGCTACAGACCTCAGCTCTCCACAGGGAAAACAATGCATAGGAACACAGAAGTGAAACTGTACAGAAAATGTCAGGCCTTCATGGACCCTGAAGTTCATTCATAAATCTTACAGAAATGACTTTCAAACTTGAGTGATCCTAAGAATCTTGTAGGGAGCTAGCAACACACAAACACTATTCCTGGGTCCTGCTTCCCATCAGGAAATTTTACAGTGAGTCTCAGGAGGACAGGATTTTGGGAAGTGCTGTCCTGGGTGTCCACAGAAGAACCTTCTGCTGCCCAGTTAAGAATCTCTCCACCACTGCAGCAAAATGCAAATGAGGACAAGGAAGACTGCATATGACTTTCTAAACCAGGACGTTGAACATATCTAAAATAGCCTTTTTCCCTTTAATGATGGTGCCCAAGAGTATTTCGTGGGAACTGCTGAGGTAAGGGAAAGACCTTTCACTTTTAACACCAGCTCCTACATCCCCTGGTGTAGGCCCTGGAGCAGAAGGATTGATGTCCCATGATTTTGTTTCTCTATGGCCTCTGTCACTCTGGCTAGGGGAAGATGACCACAGGCATCCATCCCTTGGCTCCAGGGCACAGCCTGATTAGCTGGTTGTCTGATAACATGATCCTATTAGCACTTTCTTTAAAAAGCACACAAGTAGCCCACGCTGTCACTCTAGGGTCATTAGCTAGCAAGGAGAAACCAAGCAGCACGTCCCACACAGCCTCCCATGGTAACGAGAGGGTGCACAGCACCAAGCCCCAAGAAACTGCATCCTGCAGCAGCTTGTTTCCAAGTAAATGTCATAGTCAGTACCCGCAAAGAGCATGATGCAAAAGGGACACCCCTCCCCGCACTATGTCACTCATGCCAGGAGTTCCCTTACCACTGCTCTTCCCTGGTTTGGAAGCTTTCATTACAGAAACTCAAAACGAAGCCCATACAGACAGCCAGCAGAGGCTAACAGAAGGCATGCTCCAGAGTTCGGCAGCCAAGAAGGTCAAAAATAAATTCCAGCTAGGCTTCTTCTTAGCTAGGCAACTTCCTGGAAATTCTTTAAGCCTGAACTTCCACAAGTTTAGAATGAGGATAATGATACTTGTTTTGTGAAAGCGTGATGAGGATTCAGTGAAATAATGTGGTGATGGCTCAGATCGTCCTTCCCGAGAAGCCGCTCAGGAAAACGCAGGTATTTATGCTATCGTTAAGACAGTCTTCTGTGACCAGCAGCGTGTCTCAGGTGGATAAAGACAGCTTTTCCTAGTATTCAGCAGATTCTCCTTTGCTCCCTCCCTCCGAAAGTTAGAAGGAAGAAAGGAAAAGCAGTAGCTGGTGACGCCCTTTAATTCTTGAGCAAGAAAGACCATTAGTATCAGTCAGCACCACTTCACTTTACTGCTGCTCTGAAATGTGACACTCTAGGTTCCCTTGGCTGAGGCCACCTTCAATATTATTTTTAATTAGGTTTCACCTGCACAAGACAATTACAGAGAGGAAGATGTAGCTATACTCCTATTTTCTTCCAACCCCTTATGGCAAAAACCCAGTCACAAGTAATCTCATCTCAGAATTTCACTAGCAGCAGAATAAATATGGTAGCTAGGTCACTGCTAGAAACCTCACTCCAGCAAGCCCCACCATCCATCAAAAATAGACCATGACTTTTGATGTGTCCATTTTATCTGAAGCTTAGGACAAATAAGTTGAATAGCTGAACCTAAACCTTAGGGGCTCCATGGCCAACATTCACAACATCACACAATGGCAAACCCTAGGGGCCCAGGTGCACAGGACTGTGGCTGGGGTGCAGGTGTGTTCCAGCACCTGCCTGTGACCAGCCCGTGGTGCGTTAAACCAAGCATCAGTCATACAGGGTGAGAAAATGTCTCTGACCTTCTCCATCCACTAACTGACCCGCTTAACAGCAATACCTTGGTTTCTTTTTCTGAGAAATGCAGGTGCTATTTGTCTTTCCAATCTCAAAGAATTGTGGCAAGAATAAAACTGAATAGAAGTAATGCTCCAGTCTCTGAAACTGAAGGATTTTGCACAAAGAGTAAAGGACTATAACTGATCTAAAATGGTGTAACAACATTCACAAGCACTACAGAAACAAATACAATCTCTTCTATACACATATAAAATTTCACCCAGAATTTCCTACAGAGCATTCATATCCTTTGGCTTCCCCCACCTACACTATAGGTAAGATGTCTGGTTTTTTTTCCCTATAAGCCTTGCACAGTAAGCTTCTACCTTTGTTTCTTCCCAGCATTGGACGAGCCCACCAACCTGGTCTAAGCAGAGTGTGAGCTTCCCAAGACCAGTCATTATGCTTCTTTACCACCTGGCCCCACCTCAGCCTTACCTCGGCGCTCCTCCGCCATCCCTTTCAGCCACTGCAGGGACAGCGTTTGGCTGGCTTCCCTTCAGGGAGAAACAGATGCACTCTCCAAACTCTCCAGCCAAACATAAAGGACAATATTGAGACATGCACAAAAAGACAATTATTTTACGTACATTGAGTAGCTGAACGGAAGGTGACAGAGAACAAAATTAATTTATTCTCCAGGTGGTCTAGCCAGCAATGCTTCTGACCAAGAACTTAAACCAAAGAAAGTTGTATTGTGAAAATTGTATGTGGAAAATGCCAAGGTAAAATGAAGTAACGATGACTCCACCTGAGATTTAATATATAAATAGAAACAGTCATGTCTTCACACAGGGTTTTATTTCCTTAGTGGACTTGGAATATATCCAAATTTGCTACAAGATTGATGCACATATTTTTGGTTTAAATCATAATTCTGAAGATATTTATAAGATGAAATCTTTAGTTAAACATAGATTTTAATTAAAGTAGACTAATTTCCTGCAGCTAGATAGTAATGTGTTTCTCTTAACCATTATTCATTCAATGCATCCATGTCATAATCTCCAATTGGTATTTAACATTTTTTCACTTACTCACATTCAGTTGAAACAGCTACTTGACAATGAAATTTGGAGACCATCCATGCCAGGAGATGTCCAGTCCTCTCTGAGCTCCTATAGCATGTTTGGCATTCCAAGGACACAGATTTCCTGTTCTCTCTTAGGAGGATTCTTTCAGCATAAGACTAAAAACACTTTAATGGTGGAGATTATTTCATCTTTGTGTTCCATCGTACAAATATCCCTATACCAGAAGCTGACAAATACTACGAGTTTAATAAGTATGTGTGGAAGTTCTTAACATAATCCTGGCACATGGCCACCGTCAGTATATCTGGCAATTATTTTTCTGACAAGTAAATTCAATTATTCCAGCTGTTTCTGTAGCTTAGCCTAGGACTTTCCAAGTTTCTAGTTTAAAAGGATGTGGATATAGTTCACAGAGTCAACTCTCCTGTCAATTCTCTAGAAAATTCCATTTAATGTGTAAGATGTTTATAATGTCACATAACCCCCCCCCACATACACACACACACACACACACACACACACACACAGTTGGTCCAAAGGCAGTGTACTCCATAACACAAACATGGGTATAATAAATCTAACAAACTGTTTTTTACTGCAAATCTTTGTGCTCAGATTGAAATGAATGTGTGCCTGGTCTCAAAGTTCTTGACTTCGCATAAATAGACCTGCATGTGGCAAAGGAAAAAGCGTATGAAGTAAAAGGTTTGCTTACTTATATAAAGGTCAAAGATGTAGGACCCTGTGTCACCTCTGCATGGGACCCTACCCTACACATGACTTAAAAGCAGTAGGTGTGCAATGCTTCAAGGTTAAACAAAGTCTTAATTTTTACCTGAAGCGGAGAGCAGTGGTATTCTAGCCCAGTGGTGTCATTTCTCAGAGGATGGAATTGAGGTCACAAAATTTCAACAAGCTATGACTAAGTATCCAATTTTTCTATATAGCCAGGACTATAACCCAAAATTCGCAAATGCCAGTAGAAAACTTACTCCTTGCCTTAAAACAAATGAACAGTGAAAAAAAATAAAGCAAAACAAAACAAGTGACATCTACTGAGGACTTACTGTGTACAAGGCATAGTAAGTCCTTTGCGTATGTACTGTCAAATCTTCAGGGAAACAAAACCCTGAAGACAATATATATCACCACATTTTATAGGAGAAGACTGAGGATCAGAAAAGCTTAGGGTCTTGCTCAAGATGATGTGCTGGTAAGGAGAACTAAGATCTCAATTCGACTCTGTTCGATACAGCACTATGGCCTTCTGTACCACATCATATTAGCATGCATTAAAAGCCCAAAATACCAATCAGAGAAGGAGTTATGTGGGCTTTCCAGAAAAATCCTGTATCACTTTTCTTCATAAAGAAAAAGACTTGGACAAAAAAAAAAACCAACTAAAAATCCATACGCACATCAAGTATTCATATTCAACCTCTCTGTAAGACCAGATGTGTCACTGAATAAGAAAAGGAAGGCATCCCTGAAGAAAAGCAGCCCTGACTGTGGCATGATTCCAGGTCACCTCATGGAATCGCCAGATGCAGATTCCATCTCTCAGTAGTGAGGAGGAGGTGGATGGAGAGAAAACCACCACACCACGACCAAAGGTAAAGGGTGCAATATGACCAGGCAAGTTAAAGCCCTTGCTCTCCTCCAAGGAGACGGAGCTCCCACCTATGAGTAGGACCTCTCACCGTCATCAGACGTTAACTCAAAACATATTTATTCACCACAAAGGTTCCAGAAGGTCTTAGTTTTTCCGTCCTATCTAAAGGTCCCCCGGGCAAACCATTCTATGGCACAGTAGCATCAGACAACTGGGGGTGCTGCTGGTCTCTTCCCTGCCACTGATCGATCTCCTCATGGGGACCCTTTGAGGCTTCCAGAGCCTATGCTTCTTCCCCCATGGAATGGCAGAAAGAAAACTTGCCAGGATGTTTATGGGACGACTCAGGGAGATGATGACGGTGAGGCCTCTACCTGGCCTACACGGACTTGGTTCATTCCTGAAAGACGGATGGTAAACATTGAGTCCCAGAACAAAGGAAGCCAAGGAAGCCCATGAAAACCACATGAACTTGCTCTGTGGTAAATGCAGCATTAAAGATTTAATAACAAAGTGTAAGTAAAAGGCTTTGCCAACAAATCTTTCAACACTTTTGCCAACGAGAAAGAGGCAAAGTGGTGACTTAAACTAATCAAATTCAGTTTAACTAGCACAAAAATATGAAGAGACATGGACACTTGTCACTTACCTCCTACCTATCAAGGCTCTCCTAGGTATCAATGAATGTTGCTGTTTGAAATTCCTTTGAAATAAGGAATAAACACATACTGCATGCACACACATATAGACAAATCTATATTTTTAACACTGTAAGGATTGCTGTATAAATTTAGATCAGGGCACAGCATGCCTGGGATGAGTAGGGTAGAAACAATATGTTCTTGCTTATGACACCAAGCTCATGACAAATGATTCATACCCAGCACCTTTCATGCCAGAAGATCCCTCCCAGGTGTCCCACAAACTCTAGCAATAGTTTCCATCAAGCAAGAAAACTGCAGTACTGAGAA
This sequence comes from Dasyprocta punctata, assembly GCA_004363535.1. NCBI lineage: Eukaryota > Metazoa > Chordata > Mammalia > Rodentia > Dasyproctidae > Dasyprocta > Dasyprocta punctata. The sequence continues at coordinate 13,082 of RJWM01017313.1, read as the reverse complement.
ATCACATCACACCCACGGATGAGGCAAACAGTCATGTCTTTACACAACTGCACCAGTCCAACAGCTGAGGGGGCAGAAAAGAGAAGGCAAGGAGGTGTGCGAACAATCCCGAACCCCTCACAGTCTGACAGGCAGCCTATAATTACCATACATTTGCACCTAGAAAGCAGGTGATATTGTAATCAGAGGCTCCTCTTAGCAGAAATTTTTAGCTGAAGGTGAGACAGGTTTAGAGGATGTAAGTTACTTAGGTCCCTGAACAGGCTGAAGGGTGGACTTACAGGGCAGCACCTCTAGGTCTGAAAAGATGGGGGAAACCCCCAAACTTGCCCTCTGGTTTAGGTTAGAAGATTTCCCACCCTAGGAGAATGCCAGAGAATTCCAAATAGCTGCACAGGACCTTAAAAAGAGGGCAGTGCCCTCTTAGGTACAACCTGGCACACAACTTCCGGTAATCAACCTGACAGGCATCCAGGCACTGGCCCACTTTAGAGAGGAGGAAATTCTCTCCCCGAGCACATGGGATGTGCCATGGTCCCGGCACAAGCGAGCAAAACTCGAACTCAGGCCCCTCCTCTGCCAAGGAAGCTTCTTCCTGGATTCCTTTCCTCTAAAATCTATTTAAAGCTTGAGTGTCCTATGAGTCTGCTCCAGGCAAGCAGAACTGAAAGACCTCAATGCAAACAATTTCACTTTCTCTGCTATCTGTATTTCTACACTAGGAAAGAAAAAAAGTTGTATGGAATGAGTAAGGCAGGGGCATGAGAAGGGACTGTGATTTCTGTGTGGAAAAACACTTCGGAACACAGAACTCGCATCTCATTATTTAACGTGATTTTTGGGTTCAAGCCTTTAACACCCTCACCCACAGTTCTTGGTATGTTCGAAGCACTAAACCTAATGAGCCCTCCTGGACTCATAAACAATATTTATAACAATAAATAAATAAAATAAAAAGGATGAGAGTGCTTGGTGCCATTTCTTAAAAGGAGGTTAAATTTTGCCAAAGATGTACTCTCCTTTTCTCACTCTTTCCAAGACCTTTGCACAGATGAAGGAAGCACGGGGCTAATGGGTAAGTGATATTTTACAGCATGAATTACACTAAAAGCCAGAAATGCCTTGAATCCAAAGTTTCCTTAACTTCTTAATACAACAAGTTCTAACACATTCAGTGTAATTAAAGCCTCTCTTTAAAGCCAGAGCTCTGAGTTAATCACTTAAGGCGGCATGAAAGTTATTCAATTACTTTAAGAAGATCCAAGTTCAGATTGCAGTATTAATTTTAGTGGTTATGATATGAAAGATATGATAGGTAAGCTAAAGGATGAGGGCAAAGGTGTCCAGAACTTGAACAGAAAGAATTTCAGCTTCCATTATTTGATTAAATCATTCCTGAGAACCACAGAATTCACAGCCTCTGTCCTGAAGACTGCTTTATAAGGAAAACCCTCCGGAACTCCCAGGACAAAGACATCAATGCTCAACACCACAGATCACGTTTTGTCTTAATACAAGGTCTCCCTAATCGCAGGCAGTATTTTAAACTGTTCACATTAAAAAGCTGACCAGGAGCAAAACTCACTAAAGTCATACGTCTCTGGGAAGCTTCCTAGCAAGGACAGCACAGCAAAATACATTTCGAAACCTCCCAGATTGCAGAGGCTGTGCCAACGACACATGCGCCACGCTCTCCATCACCTGCCTGGAGCTGCAAGTTGGATTTTTTTCCCTTTTATACATCTTTGATTTTTAGGTTCTTCTTGTTCGCTTAATGGCAGCCTGGAGAACTTTCCACATTTCAAAATCGGCTTCAGCTAACACCACGAACGCTTGCTCTCTACCACTGCAGCTTATTGAAGTTTTAAAGCTCTGTTTAAATTGGAATAACTCCCCCCGGATTCCAGACACTCAGGCTTTTAGGAAAATCAAAAACCTTCCCTGCTCTGACCAAGGGCTCGCACACTAAGCCCCCTGGGAGCCCTCCTGGCATCCAGCAGTGCCTTTCTGGCCTGCATAAGGGGAATGTTGTGCTCTTTCCTAGACGCGGTCAGGCAATGGAGAGAACAGGGAGTTGTTGTCACTGGGATCTATCTGATCTTCCTGGGATTGATCAAGCCAAAGAACAATTGCTCTTTCATGGGCTGGGAAGCCCCGGCTTTCAAAACACACTAGCTAGCGCTTTTGGAGGATGCTGGAGAGTCCCTGTCCTGAAACTCGCATCAACTTAGTTCCCCAAACAGAGACTGCACTACCTGGTACCTCCTACTCCTCTGCGGCCCTCCTCCCTCACAAGGAGGAAGGTGTGAGGAGCTCTGCATAAAACAGGGCAAGCAGCTAACAGACGTTAAGTCTTCTCCATGGTGTCTGAGCTGCTTTAGAAGTGTGGGAAGTAAAGGGAAAGTCACTGGCGGGAGTGTCAGTGGGCCTGGAAATTTAACCCGTTCACCTCCACATTAACAGTACTTTTGCTCGCTCCTGTTTGCGTGGTCTTCAGTTTCACACAGGAATGCGACCAAAGAAACAGGAGAGAAGGATCCGCCTGCGGGATCGCAAGATTTATGTGGGATTCCCGGAGGGTTCTGATGGTGTTGGCTTGGGACGGGGGTGGGCGCCGGCCTCCGCTAGGTAGCATTAACTCCCGAGCGAGGTGGGCAGGGAGATTTCCGTTTGCAGCAGCTCGCAAGTCCAGAAGCCCCTTTCCTCCCAATTCCTCATCATCCCTCACGGCCACCCCGGGCCCTCAGCCCGACTCTACTCACGCTGCTGTTGTGCCCGGACCAGTGGACCATGGCCTGGTTGTGCGCGGAATCCCCGGTCAGCGCGAACGTGGTGCTGGTCAGTCTCAGCTCTTCCATCCGGAAGCGGGTGGCTTTGTCCGGGTCCCGCTCCAGGGTCCCGGGCTCGGGTTGCCCTGCGTCCTTCAGCATGCTCCGGGGGCTCCTGCCCGCGCCCGCTCCGCGCTCTGCCATCTCCAGATCCGCCCCGCTGCGTCTCCTTCGGCCAGAGCGTCCTGCCACGGTCGCGGACGCCCCGGTGCCCCGGGCCCGCTCCAGGGCCAGCGCTCGGTCCCCGGGGGCCGCCGCGAACAGGGGGCGCGCGAGGAGGGGCGGGGGCGTGGCGGGAGCCCTGCCCGGGGGCCCTGGCCGAGGGGAGCCCCCCGGGGGCGCGGTCCAGCGCGGGGCCGAGGCGGGGAGCGGCGCGGGGCCCCCGGAGCCGCCGCTGCAGGCGCCGGGGGCGCAGAGGACCAGCAGCCCCAAGCCGGCCAGGAGCGCGCTCCCCCCGGCCGGGCGGCCGCCGCGGGCGCCAACTTTTCCCATCGCGGAGCGGAGCGGAGCCGGTCCCGGACCCAGGCGGCGCGCGCGGCTCTCGGCTGGCGGCGGCCCGGCGCACGCTCAGGACCCCAACTCCATGCAAGTTGAGCCGCGGGGTGCCGGAGGCGGAAGCGGAGGCGGCGCCGGGCAGGTGGCGGCCGCTCGCCCGGGCTGGGCTGGGCTGGGCTGCGCTGGACTGGGCTGGGGCCGAGCGCGCGGGCTCGGAGCGAGCGAGCCGCCGCCACGCGGGGGAGGAGCCGCGCTGAAGTCACGGGCGCCGCGGGAGGGACGGGCGGCGAGGGGCGAGGGGCGAGGGGCGAGGGCGGGCGCTGGCGGCCCGGGCGCCGGAGCAGAGGCGCCGCGCACCGATCTGCGGGCGCCCCCCGCGCGCCGCCGCCGCGCGCCCCGCGCTCCCTCCGCCGCCTCCGGCCGCCGCCGCCCGCGCGCCCCTCCCGGCCGCCTGCACGGGCTCGGGCGGTCGCAGGGAGAAGGCTGCGGGTTCCTGGTTTATTGCTTCCTCTCAGTCTCTAGCCCCGTCTCCCTGCTTCTCTTCCAGTTCAGGAGCCAGGGCTGCGTGGGCTCCTTCTTGCTCTTCGCCTCCTGTGTTCTCAGTGAGTTGGCATCGCCACCTCACGCGGCACAGCGCGATGCCTCGGCCTCAGGGCGATGTGGAGAGACAGCAGCAGGAGAGTGATGTAATTAAACTCTGGGTATTTGCTGGGGGAAACCGGGTGGGGGGGGTTCCCATGGGTGATCCCACTTAAATTCCTTCTTTCGCTTTGGAAACTACACGATGCATTGGAACCCAATCTCTCTGCGTGCTGTCTTCTTTGAGAACACGGTCGTAAACCCAAGTTTCTGCTCTCTTACAGAAGTATGGATCTTGGCTTCCCTGACAGAATGCAGACTGACTCAGGACAGGAAGAGCAAATTATGAACGATTTGGAAGTGATCTGTTTATTTTGTTTGCTGATATCCTCAGTCCTTGGCATCATACCACACATGGTAGGAGCTCTGTCAGTCCTTAGTTCCTTAAGTAGGCGTCGTGAGTCTCTTCCACATCTGAGTATCCAATACGCACAGGGGAAGAAGCGCGTGCTCTGATTATCCTGTGTCACCGGTGCCCAGCCGGGTGCTTCTAACAAACACGTGCCTGAACACCAGCGCTAGCAAGCCCGTGCTGGAGGTTCTGTCGCTGGTTGGCTGTGACATCTCAAACAAGACACAACCTCGGAGCTTCCCACACTGGAAAATTAAGTGGTTGCATCAGATGACCTTTAAAATTCCTTCTACTCCTAAAATTCTATAATTGTGTGATTGTATTATCAACCCACCTCAGCTCCACTGCCACTGCTGAGATGGAAGGAAGGTGAACAGGCTTTGAAAATTACGAAGAATTTCTCAAAATCCAAACCTTTTGCAAACAGTTTGCTTCTACACGTAGAAATGCCTTCAAATTTCTTCTGGGGCTTCACATAGCTAATAGCATTCTTAGGCACGTGGTAATTATTAATCTATTTAATCATTATATTAGGATTGAATAAAGGAAAAACCAAACAGTAGTAAACTTCTTTGTATTTAAGGTGTTCATTTGCACCTCTAGAATTGTAACTTTACTGACAAATATGAATTCTGGGTTTGTGATGAGACCACCTTGAATGCATGACAGAGTGATGGTTACTCCTCAGTGAGTGCAACCCTTTCTGATGCTTCCCACGGGAAACTCCTGTGCCACCAATCCAATCCAGAGAGGTGTGGTAGGAGGACTGACATAATTGCTGTTTTTAGGACCAATGCAAGGAAAGTGCAGGTGCAAAGAGGGAACACTGCTTGACCATTCGGCTTCAGGACATAGGGGAAAAAGAGGGCCCTGCTGTCATTAAGGCAGGATGGACTGCTCTTCCACAAGTGCTTTACTACACTGCCCTGGATCCTCCTGAAACAGCGCTGTTTGGCAGACTATACACTCTACATGGAAGAGAAGAGAGCCAGAGGCCCTCTCTTCCCCAAATAGCAAATGATCTTTGTAAAACCCACAGCAGGCTTTTTTTTTTCTCTCTCTCTCTCTCTCTTTCTCTCCTCAGAAAGTTATTTAGAGCTTTGCGGGATCATTTGCTTAATGCCTTCTGTCTATGCCCTGCTGACCTCCTTCGCAGTCTGGATACTTGTATGGAAATTCCTCCAAGAAAGGAAAAGCAGATTAAAGAATCAGAGCTCAAATAAGTTCCCCTCCAAAAATAGGACTAGAGAAAGCAAAATGGGAAAGAAGAAATTAGCAGATTCAGATTGTTTGGCCTCACTGTATGGTTCCTGTACCAACATTTAAATTTAGCTTCAAAATAAAACTTTTCCTGAAAAAAATTGGTACGAGTAGATTTTTCGTTTCCAAAGTATGGATCTACCATTTTTTTCAGAATTGACTTGTTAAAATGAAAGTACTTGCAGTACATTTGCAGGGAGATCATAAAAGGAGACAATATGTTCAATGCCAGAGTCTAATTATCCAAGTTAGAAAAAAAAGTTACACAAATGTGGATGAAATTGGTTGAATAATTGTAAAGTAATGTGGTGGGTGCATTTGCCTTCATTTTATTTATGGTACCTCTGCTCCCCATTAACTTTTGTCAACAAGTAAAAAGGGAAAGTACAGGTATTTCTCTAAGCTATTCTCCTTTTATAGAAAATAGCAAATAATAGGTTAGTCTTAACAGAAAGTCAATTTCAAAATGTTTTCATTCTAGCAATATCCTAAGCAACCCAAGCCAAGAAGAGTGAGCCATTTATTAGGACAACATTTGTTTTCAAAGCAGGCAGACATAATTCATTAATGACTTGTATGATGTTTTTCATTGCATGTGTGAAGAAGGCAGCACCCTGAGTCCTTATTGCCATCTGTTCTTGTGTGAGCTGGCACACTGGCCTCTTGACCACTGTTCTACCTCCACAGCTGCTCCACTCCATCCTTTATCTCCATTCATCAACTCCACTGTGGCGTACCACTGTTGATCCATTTTGTGCTGAAAAAGTAATAAAACTTGGTAATATATTTAATTTTAACAGAGAATTCGAATTTAGCTTGCTAATATTTGACTACTGATGAACGTATTATATATATATATATATATATATGTATATCTGAATATATAGATGAATGTAGGGAAATAAAGACAGAAAGAAGGAGAGAAAGAGAAAAAAGAATTTGAACATTTTAGAATCATAGATTGATTAATCTGCATAATAATAAAACTTGGGCACGTTATCCTAAAAAGAAGCAAAAAGAATCTTCCCAAAATGTAAAACATGCAATTTCTGGTCACCGTTTGATACTCTTCACCAGTTTATCATTGCAAACAGAATAAATCCGAACTCTTCAGCATGGTCTCCAAGGTGTTTTCAATCACATATGGCAGCAACCTCTCTTATTACTCGAGTGCTCCAGCCATTTAGGGCAGCCCTTCCTCACGTGTGCCCAGCTCCCCTCGAATTCATTGAGTTTGCACACACAGCTCCACCTGCCCGGAATGCCCGTGTCATGTCCTCTGCCCTCATCTCAGTCCTCTTCTTTGAAACTGTCGCCTTCAATGTACACCCTTAGATTTTCCACTTTCCTTAGCTTGGTTCATGTGGGGGAACAATGTGAAGGGGAGAGGGACATTGGCTACTCTCATAATCTTACTACAGGAGCTCCAGGTTAACTCTTCACTGGCTTTGCTTCTTGTCCTTTTCCTAGGTTTCCCCATTTCTGATGACTTGGCTTTGGTCTGCAGTAAGTCACACTGTGTCCTTCCTCATGAGAACAATGTATTCTAAATACTTGGCTTCCCTTGGATACCACTGAGACACGGTGTCTTACACTTCAGATCAGTTTCATAAAGAACTGGGGAAAATAACATGCCGCTTATTCTCATTGTCTGCCAAGGGAATAATAAGACTTTCAAAACTGCCCTTTAAAATACTTTCAGGTATCAACAAACAGGGGCCTTGGTCTAAATCCAGTCATTGTATCTCTTCTCATAAACCCAGTCTAACTAGTTTTAGCAAAAAGACTTAAGCCCTCTTATCTGTAAAAATAATGGTAAGATTATCTACTTGACTCATGAGGATGTTATAAAAGTTAATTCGACTTTGGAGATAGCAATGCTGTTGTGTATTTATGTAACTTCTATCTCAATGGACCTCTACACTTTTTTTTATTTTGTTCTTTCTTTCTTTCTTCTTCCTAGTTTAATAAATCTTGCAGCAGCTCTAAAAGATAGGTAGGGGGCAGTTTTTGCCTGCATCTTACAGAATCAAAAGACATTTTATCCAAGGTCACAGAGTTAGAGACAACACAAGAATAGAATTTTGTTCCTTTTCCCACTCATTTAGTGTTATTGTGACTCCAATTTGTATAACATGAATCAAAACCCCACATTATCTTTATTTGGCTATTGTGCATTGCTTACACAATCATTTCAGGTTTCAAACAGTGATTTGTATCATTAAATAGAAAAAAGCATGAAATAATATCACTGTCATTTTGTGAACTCAGATATGCATATATTTTCAAACTTAAAAACTTATAGTTTATGTGAAAGAGACCAAAATGTGCACTGTGACAAAGGAAATGTAGAGATAGTTTTAGTCACATATGGCAGCAACGTCTTTATTTATTTATTTTTTTGTTACTACATGTTGGTGGTGCATAGCATTTGCATTCCTTGTGTGAAGTTGGTATTGTCCATAACTCTACTCTAGATTCCTTTTCCCCTTTCCCTCTCCTCCCCCACCCTGTGTCTTGATCTCCATCCCCATTTGCGAAAGATCTATCCCTCTACTTCATATCATCTATTATTTTGCTCTTTGTTTATAATTATTGTTTCTCCTGTAAAAGAAAGCATGTGCTATTTAGGCTCATGTATCTGATTTATTTCACTTAACAATATGGGCCTATGGGGCATCCACTTTCCAAGTTTATCTTTCTTTGTGTGTAAATACCGTATTTTCTTTGTCTGTTCATCCCAGAAGTGTAAATATGCTCCAACACTCCTGTGTCTCCCTAAGAGCATGTGAATATCTGGTAATGATGCAGAGGTACACCAAGGAGGAGGGGGTGGTGATCAAAGGCATAAATTTGATTGTGTCTATCAGCCACTGGTGCTTGGTCACTACAGTGTGGGACTTAAAATCCTAAACTTAAGGTAAAAGGCAAACCATGTAAATTTCACAGATGACACTCATTGTCATGTGACTTTCAGAATCTCTGACCTCTAATCTGTGAAACAGAAGTTGTATCACTTCCTCTTGTCAACTTGCTTTGTATGTCACAGAGTACCCTAAACACTCGTACACCTTAGCTGGTGTTAAGTTATTTCACAGTTCAAATGTTGCCTTCACTTGGACATTCAGTGCACTCCTTTAGAAGAAAAACGATGAATTATCATCCATTTAAGTTTCCCAAAATTAATGCAGTTCCTGATTTTTAAAAAACAGTTAAAGACCATCATACTCTTGAAGTTATAAAAAAGAGATAACAGATACTCATACTCTGCAAAGTTTGATTCAGAAGTAGATTAGTAGACTAGGATAAACCACTGCCTTCTTGCCATGCCAACCCTCAGGGGAGCTATTGCACAGTGAACCTGTACATTATAGGTTTAGAAGTGGTCAACCTTGGTTTCAGCATTACGTAGAACCTTTGACTATATATTTGAATCATTCTGTGTATCTTGAACGTTAGCTTTGGAAAAGGCCAAAGAGAATCTCTCATTTAATACATCATAGAACAAACACATACAATTTGTCCTGGGGAATATTAAAGAATCCTGAAGACATCAGGAAGTTTAGATAAATGCATGGATATAGATCATGGTTTTCTGCCATGAGAATCATTAATAGGTTATGCTTAGCTGCTTTCACATGCTCAGTCACTGTCACTGAGTGTGTACCTAAGAGTCATTCAATTGGATGACGTTTCCCCATCTTCTAAAGCCAGCTGTGGTCCACCCAGAGCAGACTAATGAGCCTCTGCCTAAAAGGGCAACTGTTTCATTGTTAAGCTGGCTGTGTGACTGCTATCCAAATGGTAGACTTTGCAGAGGTCCTGGGTCAAGATTTTTTATTCCATGTATTCATCTTCTAGAGCAATCCTCTGACATTTCTAGATTTTGATCTTCTTACCAATTTAGAGTTATACTGCCTATTTTTAACTTCCTTGATATTTTCTGAGTGCAGATTTAACTCTTAATTCGTGACTCACCTCTTCTTTATAACCTAACTCTTGGTCACCACCTGCCATGTTTCTTAATAACATCATCCTAGGTCCGGACATGGCATGAGGGAGCATTTGGAATTCATTCATACAAGATCATCTTGTAATGTAATTTTGGTACTGTATTTATTTATCTAGTGCCAAGTTGGTAAACAGTATCTCTTTTCTATATTCTCTTGGCTCTCTGTACTTATCTGATATATTTCCATTATTCTAATCATGAGTCTTACTCACCCATCACCTCCAATAGACTGCAGACTCCTTAGCTGACAGGTCATGTCATACACCTCTCTCTTAGTCTCAGTTTATAACAGAAGCCAGCACAAGGAAGGCTTTCATCATTTGTTGAATGAGTGAACAACCAAGCTAACATGCTCATGTATCCAATAGCCAGTCTTAATACCGCCAGATATTCAGCACTTGAGTGAATCGTAGACACCACCACATTACATGAAGCTAAGTTCACACATAAGAGACGTGCTAAATCAATGGATAGAGAATGTGAAGGCAAATCATCATCAACTGAAAATGCTCATATTTTCAACCAATTGTTATTATCTGGGGCTGTTTCAGAGAATCCTGCTGGGTAACATTAACAATGCTTTTATATTTTAAAAAAATGTTTTTAATTTACATTGAATTTTAAACTACATTCATAAAGGTTTCAAAATCTTAATGATACATTTGCTCAGTGATTTGATTCATACACACACACTAAGAGGAAGATAGAAATCTCTCCCAGCATCCCAGTGGGTAACTTGCTAGGCAATATCACTGATGTGCACCTGCCACACCAAAAATAATTCATATTGTGACTTCTACAATGAAGATTTAAGTGTTTCACTTCTTGAGCTCATTTAAATGGAATCAGTTTATATTCTTGTGTCTAGTAGTATGGAGGTGTTAGATAGGGAGATGTAGGCCAAACAGTGCAAAGTTACTTAGGATAAAAGGTCTTGAGTCAGGACCCATGCCTATCATCATGCACCAAACTAAAGTCAAAATGGATCAAAGATCTAAATATTAAGTTAGAAACACTAAAATCTACTGGAAGACAAGTTAGGTAGAAATCTTGAAGACATAGGGGTAGGCCAAGAGTTCATAAGCAAAACGAAAAACACATGGAAAGTATTTCAAAGAATCAACAACTGGGATCTCATCTTATTTAAAAGTTTTTGCACTTCAAAAGAAATCACTAATAGAGTGAAAAGAAAACCCACAGAATGGGAAAAATTTTAGTCAACTGTCCCTCAGACAAAGGACTTATATGCAGAACATATAAAGAATTGAAAAACATCAGGCCCCCCAAATTCAAAAACCCAATCCAAAATTGGGCATCTGAGATGAACAAACATTTCTCAGATGAAGAAATACAAACACCAAATAAATACATGAAGAAATGTTCAACGTCATTACTCATTCGAGAAATGCAAATTAAAACAACATTGAGATTCCATCTCACTTCAGAAAGAATGGTTGCCATCAAGAAATCAACCAATAACAAATGTTGATGGGGCTGTGGGGAAAGGAACCCTTCTCCACTGTTGGTAGGAGTGTAGAGTGGTGCAGCAGTGTAGGTGTGGAAATCAGTGTGGAGATTCCTCAAAAAACTAGGACTGCAAGGCCCATTCAATCCAGTTATTCCCCTTCTGGGTATTTTCCCAGACAAATTGAAAACATCATGCCACAGTGATATATGTCACCCATTTTAGAGCAGCACAATTTGTAATAGCTAAATCTTGGAAACAACCCAATGCCTATCAACCATGGAATGGATAAAAAAGATGTGGTATTTTTGTACAATGGAGTATTGCTCAGCTATAAAGGAGGAATTTTTAAAAAGAAGGATAAATGAGGTTTTTATAGGTAAATTTGAGACCATACTCATAAGTGAAATAAGTCCAACTCACATGCGTAAATATCATATTGTCTCCCTAGTATAAAAAAAAAACTAAAAGTAATAGGATCAAAAATATACAGTAGATACTGTGATAATGAAAGGGATAGAAAGTGCTCAAAAGGAAAAAACTGGGATGGGGAAAGGAGAAAAGGAAGAAGGGAAAAGATTATGTGTAAATAGGTACGTGTGTGTTTATATATATATATAGATATAGATATATAGATATAGATGAAGATATAAATATAGTATATGTATACAAGATAGATAACTATACTACAAATCTCTATTAGTTCATCAAAACAACCAGTTTGTACTTTCATTGTTTGATTGTTTGATCATTTTTTTATGACTAGATCTCATAACCTGAGCAACTACTTCTAAGATAACAATATGTAATATATTAACTAGTGTTAATTTCCTACTTGTTTTTGAAATTCTGTATCATTTTGTATCCTTTTTCTTTTTCTTTTTAACGAAAAAAAGTCTGGAGATCTGAAGTAAAATAAGATAATGTTACATTTCTAGAACAAATTCCACTTGAAAGCTCTTACTCTATTCTACTGGTCAATTCTATCTGCTACAATTTGTTGTGAACTTTTGTAATAAAATCACATCTTGCCTTTATTTTTCTTCTATGTAATGTCTTTGCCACATTTTAAGTCAAAGCTCAGAAAACAATTTTATATGGGTTTCTTATTATTATTATGAAGTAGTTTATATAAGATTATCATTATTTCTTTGTTATTTGTTTGGAGGAAATAATGAAGTGACATAGGTTTGGAGTTTATAAGAAATTTTATTTTCACGCACAATTTCTTTAATATATAACAACCTATTTTGATTTTTATATTTCTTTTTGTATTTATTTTAGCAACATATTTGAAAATAATTTTTCCATTGAATCTGAATTTTCTGATCAGCTGACATATGATATCTGATATCTGATATTATTACAGTTGATTCCAGATTATTTAGATAAATGGTTGGATCTTGTTTTTCACCATTTTACTTTCAATATTTGTGTTTAATTAAACTTAGAGTGGGATTCTTATAAAGATTATATAACTGCATTGTTCTATTTGTCCTCCAGAATTCTTTGTTATTAACTGATGTGTTTAAATTACTTATGTGCAATGTGAATATTAATATGCTAATAATTAACCATGTTTACTGTTTTGTCTTCTATTTGTATTTATTCTTGACCATTTTTCTTTTTTATTCACTCTCAATTACTTGAACACTGTTTAAAACTTCGTTTTGATTTATCTATCATAGTACCTATTGGATTTCTTTGTATATTAATTTAGTCATTGTTTTGAGTATTACTTTGTATTTTTATAGTTTACCACAGTCAGTTCATATCATCATCAGATAAAATCCAGATTGAATGAATATTAAAAACATAAGCTCCTTTGACACACCTTTATCATTCTCAATTTATAATGTATTTTTCTAAATATTTCCTCTGTTTATGTTTGGAACCACGTTAGACAGTGTAATAATTTTTTTGTTCCATTTTCAGTCCCAAATTAAAAAGGCAAAAGGAGAAGGAAGATCCATTCGATCTTTAATGACTTTGTGATACTTTCTATGACTTCCATGGTTTCTATGGAAAATG
>RJWM01017312.1:0-43446 GCA_004363535.1 Dasyprocta punctata | reverse complement strand
CAGCCCCTCCAGCATTTGTTGTTGGTTGATTTTTTAATCTTGGCCATTCTTTCTGGGGTGAGATGGAATCTCAGTGTTGTTTTAATTTGCATTTCCCGAATGACCATTGATGTTGAACATTTTTTCATATATTTATTTGCCATTTGTATTTCTTTCTCTGAGAAGTGTGTATTCATCTCAGATGCCCATTTTTGGATTGTATCCTTGAATTTTAGGGATCTGATTTCTTTTAATTCTTTCTATGTTTTAGATAGAAGTCCTTTGTCTGATGGACAATTGGCTAAGATATTTTCCCAATTCATGGGTTTTCTTCTCACTCTGTTGGACATTGTCTTTGACATGCAAAAACTTTTAAGCAAGAGGAGATCCCAGTTGTTGATTCTGGGAAGTGTTTCCTGTGCAATTTGATTTTTGTTCATTAACTCTCTGCCTGCTCCTATGTCATCAAGATTTTTACCTACTTTGTCTTCTAATAAGTTTAGTGTCTCTGTTTTAATATTCAGATCTTTGATCCATTTTGACTTTATTTTAGTGCATGGTGATAAGCATGGATCTAGTTTTAGTTTATGGCATATAGAAAGCCAGTTTTTCCAGCACCATTTGTTAAAGAGGTTATCTTTCTTCCAATGTACATGTTTGGCCCCTTTGTCAAAGATGAGGTGGCTAAGTGTGTTTGTAGTTGTGGCTGTATCTTCTAATGTATTCCATTGATCTTCAGGTGTGTTTTGATTCCAGTACCATGCCGATTTTATCACAGTGGCTTTATAGTATAGCTTCAAATTGGGAATTGCGATGCCTCCTGCCTTAGCTTTGTGGCCCAGAAGTGCCTTTGCTGTTCTAGATCTCTTCTGTTTCCAGATGAATTTCAGGAATGCTTTCTCTACCTCTGTGAGGTAGGCAAGTGGTATTTTGATTGGGATTGCATTAAATCAGTATAACAATTTTGGGAGAATGGCCATTTTCACAATGTTTGTTCTTCATATATATGAACAGGGAATATCTTTCCATTTTTGGAAATCTTATTCGATTTCCTTTTTCAGAGTAAAATAATTTTCATTGTAAAGATCTTTTACTTCCTTTGTTAGATTGATTCCTAAGTATTTCATTTTTTTGGATGTTATAGTGAAGGGTGTGGTTTCCCTTATTTCTCTCTGAGTGAGTTTGCTGTTTGTGTACAGGAATGCTATTGATTTTTGAGTGTTGACCTTGTATCCAGCAACATTACTGAATTTGGTAATTACATTGAGAAGTTTTTCAATGGATTTTTTGTTGTCTTCTCTATAGAGTATCATATCATCTGCAAATAATAATTTAACTTGTTCCTTTCTTATCTTTATTCCTTTTATTTCTTTCTCTTGTCTAATTGCTCTGGCTAATGTTTTCAGAATTATATTGAGTAAGAGTGGTGATAATGGACGTCCTTGTCTTGTTCCTGATTTTAGGTTGAAAGTGTTCAGTTTTTCTCCATTTGTAAGATGTTGGCTGTTGGTTTGTGATATATGGCTTTTATCAGATTGAGGTAAAGACCATCTATCCCAATGTTCTGTAGGGTTTTTATCATGAGTTAGTGTTGGATTTTGTCAAAAGCTTTTTCTGCATCTATTGAGATGGTCATGTGATTCTTGTGTTTGGCTCTGTTGATATGGTGTATTACATATATTGATTTGCATATATTGAACCATTCCTGCATTCCTGGGATGAATCCCACTTGATCATGGTGTATAATCTTCCTGATGGCTTGCTGTATTCTATTTGCCACCATTTTATTGAAGATTTTTGTATCTATATTCATTAGAGAGATTGGCCTGTAATTTTCTTTTTTGGTTGGGTCTTTCTCTGGTTTTGGTATTAAGGTAATACTTGCTTCCAGGAATGAATTAGGGAGACTTCTTCCCTTTCGATTTCATTGAAGAGTTTGAGGAGTGTTGGCATTAAGTCTTCCTAAATTTCTTGTAGAATTCAGTGGTGAATCCATCAGAACCTGGGCTTTTCTTTGTTGGTAAGTTCCTAATGATATTTTCAATTTCATTAGTTGAAATTGGGTTATTAAGCAGTTGTACATCTTCTTGATTCAACTTTGGTAATTCATAGGTTTCTAGGAATCTGTCCATTTTTTCTGTGTTATCGAACCTGTGGGAATAAAGATTTTTGAAGTAGGTTCTGATGACCTTCTGTATTTCCGCAGGGTCTGTAGTGATTTCACCCTTTTCAAAAGATTTTAATTTTATAACAACAGCCCTGATATCTTTCCATTTTTTCAAAAAATAATGCAAAGCAACTTACAATGAATGATACATAGAATACAGAAATGATACCCAACTTAAAGTAGGTGACGAGCATGACTAGCAACAAAAGAAAGCACAATGGTGGAAAGGTAGGTCTAGATTCAAGTAGGATACCTATTCCCCGCCAAATAAGAAACCCATACTAGAAGCTGAATCAAGAGATTTCCTAACTACTGTAATAACAGAAATTTGAATGGATGTTTGAAAAATTGAGACTATGCATCTTGGTTCATTTTCTAATGTTGAAAAAAGACACTAGAGACTGGGTAATTAACACAGAAGAGAGGTTCGTTTTGGCTCAAGGTTCTGGATGCTAGGAAGTCCAAGAATATAGTGCTGGGCTCACTTGATTTTTGCTGAGTGCATGTCCTGCTTCAACTTATGGCAGAAATCAAGAGGGCACGTTGGATAGGAGAACAAAAGACAAAGCACAGAGCCTTTATAAGAGCCTGCTTCTGGGCTTCCAGTCTAGTTTCATGAGAGAAGAATTTGGGTTACATAGCGCTGATTCACTTACGATGGCAGAGTTTCCTGAACCACAATGGTCCCAGCAGGCCCCGTAGCACAACAGTGCCACAGTGGTGATGAAACTGTAGCATAAATATCAGAAAGGGAAGACTATATTTAACTACAGTACCAGGAAAGAGTAGAAAAATGAGAGAAAAAAGCTAGTGGAGGTTTCACTTCAAAATTTCCAACTTCCCTTGTGAACTGTATAGTGCTTTGAAGAGTACGATTAAAATACAAAAATGCAGTATTTAAAATACTGTATTGCTCAGGTTCTCCATGTACGCTGCTTTTACGTGTGGTTCTCCTCTTGACCCAGGCCTTACTGTCAACAGAAATGTACCTGGGTTCTTCAAAACTGGAGCTCCACTAGAACACGTCGTGTGCTGCTCAGATTACCATTGAATTTTCTTGGACTGTGAATGGTTTCTGGTAAATTTTAGTCATTCCACAATTAATCATTGAATTGATAAAAGAAACAAGTTGAATAAAGAACCCAACAGAGTTTTCAGTTACGTGATGAGAAAAGTTGGGTGGTTGTGGCTTGTTAAATTGCCTAATCTGAGTGGCTTTTTACTTCCCCCATTTGGCCGGTAGTGAACGGCTCCAGGTTCCCTCACTGCAGCAGTCTCTTCTCTTGTTTCTGTTTTAACTTATATTGCTCAAAGTTATTTTTCCATTATTTAGGGTTACATTTATGGGAAACTCACAGCTATAAAACTACATGTCAATGTGTATTTTAATTTTTATTGTGGAATACTTTTAGACTCCAGAAAAGTTACAAAAATATTACACAGCTCTCAAACATCTTTCACCCCATGTTTTGCAAGGCGAAGTTCTTAGATAACCATGACACATGTCCAAATTAAGGAATTAATTAACCATGACACAATAGTAGAGGATTAAGTAAAGTACAGGCTTTGTTTGGATTTTATTAGCTGTTCCATTGGTACTTTTTTATGTTTCAGGATCTGTGCTGCAGCATTGTATTATTTTTAAATTTACCGCAGTACCATATATATATTTTATACCGTATAAACCACACCAGCTGCTGGTGGAAATTTCCCTTAGTAATCAGTTTGCAGAGAGCGGCAGTGACCACACTGTTTTCAGCAGGCACAGACCCTGGTCCATCAGCCTCTGGTTCCATTCACTGAGCCTGAGTAGAACAGAGGTTGTGAGCATAGAGACTGGTGTTGCTTCCAAGGTGTATTTTTTTTCTTATAAAGGTGTATTTCCACTTCCTCTGAGAGATGCTGAGACCCTCATTTGTCACAATTTGGCATCATCATGACTCTCCGTAGGGTTTTTGCTTAAACAAAAAGAGTCTGAGTGAGCACTGTACATCACTGGTTAATCTTTTTTTAAATTTTATTTTGAAGAGAAAAAATAAAACAAAATTCAAAAATGAGATAATAGGAGAGTAACAATGATTAATGCACTGTGTATTGTTATCTTTAAATTATCTACTCACAGTACAAGATACAGGCATTTAATTGTCCAAACAATTTCAGCACAAACCTATCTTCTCAAAGAATTAAGAGAAATTAGTAGCACAACTATCTTAAATATATATATTTGCCTTTTCCTTCCTTCTTTTCTCCTTTTGCCCATCCTAATTTCTGTTTCCTTTTGAACAGTTTCTTCCCATTTCTCAGTATCTATTGTACATTTTGGATCTTACTTACTCTTACAGCTTCTCGTACTAGGGAGGCAGTATGATGTTTACACATGTGAGTCTGATTTATCTCACTTATAAGTATAGTCTCAAGTTGCATCTATTCACTTATAAAAGATTGCAGCTTATCCTTCTTAGTCATTGTTAATATTATTATTATTTTGGTACTGGGGATTGAACTCACACCCTTGCACTTGCAGAAATAATAGCAGAAATTTTTCCAAACATGGGAAGAGAACCTAATATACACATAAATGAGGTGAACAAAACCCCAATTAACCATAACCAAAATAAATCTTCACCAAGACATGTAATAAGTAGGATATCAGAAATTCAGCACAAGAACAGAATACTAAAAGCTGACAGAGAAAAGAAACAGATCATCTATGAAGGAAAGCCTATCAGAATTATGGCAGATTTCTCAACACAAACCTTCAAGTCAAGAAGAGCATGGAGTGAAGTATTTCAAATTCTGAAAGAAAACAACTTTCAGCCCACACTGATGCAAAACTACCTTTAAAAATTGATGGAGAGGTAAGATACTTCCACAACAAAGAACAACTGAAGAAACTCATGGCCACCAAACCAACACTATAGAGTACTGAAAGACACTCTAGAAAGAGGCAAAGATAGCTACAATCCTAAGAACAACAGCAAAAGGAAACCACTAAGCATGGCAAAAACTTAAACAGTAAACATAGAAAACCAACAACAGAAAGATAACATGACAGAGATAAATCAGTGAATATCAGTTGTATCAATCAATGTAAATGGTCTCAACTCAACAATAAAAAGAAACAGACTAGGAGAGTGGGTTAAGAAACAAAATCCAACAATATACTGTGTACAAGAAACACATTTAATTCAAAAGAAAATTCACAGACTAAAAGTCAAAGGCTGGAAAACAATAGTCCATGCAACAGGAACCTAGAAAAAAGCAAGTGTAGCTATTTTGTTTGCAGACAATGTCAACTTCAAATCAAGAATGATCAAAAGAGACAAAAAAGGTCAATACATACTTGTTAGGGGAAAACATGAACAGGAAGAGATTATGAACAGAAATATATATGCACCAAATATGGGAGCACCCGACTATGTAAAACAAATCTTAATAGACATGAAAAACCAAATAAACAATAATATGGTTTTAACAGGGGAGCTTAACACCCCATTGTCACAAAGAGACAGATCAGCCAAACAAAAAATCAGCAAAGAAATAACAGAATGAATCAAACTTGTGAACAAATGTACCTAGTAGATGTGTACCAACAGCATCAGAATACACATTCTTCTCAGCTGCCCATGGGCGATTTTCTAAAATAGATCATATACTAGTACACAGAACATGCTTAAGTAAATGCAAAGGAATTGAAATAATTCCATGCATATTATCTGAACATAGCACAATAAAATTGGAAATTAATGACAAAAAACCCCACAAGAACCCCATAAACACATGGAAATTAAGCAATTCTCTTCTAAACAATCACTGGGTCACAGAAGAAACTAAAGAAGATATTAAACTTTGTCTACAATCAAACAAAAATGCAAATACAAATTACTGGAACCTGTGGAACACAATGAAAGCAGTCCTCAGAGGGAAATTTATAGCACTGAACTCCCACATCAGAAAGATGGAAAGAACACACACAAACAATATAATGCTGCACCTCAAACTTCCAGAAAAAAAGGGCAAGTCAAGCCCAAAGCTCAAAGCAGGGAGGAAACTATAAATATCAGAGCAGAAATTAATGCAATTGAAGCTAAGAAAACAATACAAAGAATTAATGAATCAAAGAGTTGGTTCTTCAAAACAATAAATAAAATTGAAAAACCCCTAGCCCAACCTTATCAAAAAGAGGAGAGAAAAAGAAAGGTTTTTTAAAAGAGATCTTGGATACCAACTATATGTTATTGTCGCTTTCTGTGTCGAGGAGTTTATCTTTCACATCCATTTCACAAATAGCATGACTTAAAATACCATGAATTTGTTCGCTTATGGTCCAGGAAGTAGCGATCTAAAATCAAAGCACTGGCAAGACCATCTTTTCTGACCAGATGCTCGAACGGCACTCTTCCCTGAATTTGTCTCACTGAAGAGGGTTGTTGGCAATCTTTGGCTGCTTGTTGTGGCGCTGCTCAATTTGCATTTCTGTTGCGATCGGACCTTATTCCCTCTGTGTGTGTCTCCATCTCAGGATCTCTGTGTCTACCCCTTTTCTTTATCCTCCTGAGGCTATTGGTTGCTGCATCATTGGATTAGATTCCCATCAAAATCTGATCTGGCCTAAATGAAATTTGATGGCATTGACAGAGAGTTATTTCCAAATATGATTACATTCACAGTTACTGATGACTTTAACATATCTTTTTGTAGGATATAATTTAACTCACAACATACATTTTATTTATTTGTTTATTTATTTATTTATTTATTTATTTATATGAATGCATGAAAACCATCATAGTCTTTCAACCTGAACTAATTTTAAGCAGAAAATATTTACTTCAATATCATTCAGCAATCATTTAAATTCTCTAAAAAGAAAGCTCTTATTTAGAATGTTTTGAAGCTATTCGGATCAGCCTTCTATTCTGTGAAATTTGCAAAGGACTTGAAGCAGGAAAAATTGGGATTTTCATCCCACCTTCCTACTTACCATTCTAACAACCATAAACTGTATGTCAGTTGAGTAAAATTTGGCCTCAACCCCAATTCCAACCTCTTGCCAAAGCCCAGAGCAATCCCCAGGACTTGTATTGATTTCCAGCTGCTTAATTCTTTGGGTTTCTCTCCAACTCAGCAACCTGCTTCAAGTTACTGACTTAGTGCATTTTGCACCAATCTAAATTTGGCAGAAAAACAGTGAAACGTTTTGAAATGGACAGGATGATTATGGAGTCCTCTGCAGCATAGCTTTCTGAGTTTTCTATTCCCTTTCTGTTTTTCACTTTTCATCTGTCAGTTGTATAAAAATGATGCCAGTAACAATAGCTACCTATTTAAGCCTAAGTGCATTCTGGCCAGCCAGAGAGCAATTATTTCCTCCTTCCCTCTGGAAGTAAACAGGTTGGTACATACAGTATTTATAAAATAATTTTAACATCCCTGGTTGTCTTTATAATTTGAACAAATTCTCTTTGAAATTTTTTTTGAGCAGCTTACAGCATCTTATTTGTTCTCTTATTAATCACTGACTTACAAAATATTTGTCACAAGATTATTTTATTTTTTCAAGGGGTTAAAATGTTTTATGAAACATGGATGAAGAAAAACAGAAAAAAGGAATGGAACCAGGCCTTTATTGCTGTCTTCAAATCTCTCTGAAATTCTCTCCTACACATCATCCTTAATTAGAAAATATTCTTCCATTGTTCTTGTGGGATTCCACCCATGTTGACATTCTGGACACTCGGTAACTACTCCAAAGAATCTTAAGGAGTTATATCCTCAACTAAGCTAGGTCTCTCCCTGAAATAACTTACACCAGCTGACTGAAAGAATTAATCTTTTTCTCTTCCATTACAGAAAGTTGTGCAAATTTTCTGAGCATTTATCTCCTCATTAACCAAGAAAGACTTACAGTAACTATTTCATCTCCAAAATCAGCCTTTATTCATTCTGGGCCATCTTTTGGAATCTAGATTTTTCCATCCATGGACTCCATACCATTATTTTCACCTTATCTAAACGTTGTGTACCCCAAGAGAGACCAAAATCTGGAGGTCAAGTGAAAGAGTGAAAGAGAAGTCCTTGTGGTGAAGGAGCTCCAAAGAAAGAGGACAGGGTCATGATTCCAAACATCCAGACAGAGACTTGCCATTGATTTGCAGCTTGCAGCATTTAATTCAACTTGAGAGTGTTATCCACAGGTACCTTTCTTCTTGGGATACACTTTATGGTGATGTTTTGTTGTGGATTAGCACCTGGCAACCGCTAATGATTGAAAACTTGACAATTGCCAAAGGATTTTATTTATATTTCACATAAGAATTTGCTTTTAGTGTTATGAGGAATGTTTTTAAAATAATGATATTAAGCCTCTGCTTAGCTTGAAGTTTTGATGTGTGCATTTTGAATTGAGCTGTGACCACTTGCAGATTCATATGTTGAAGTCTTAATTCCCAGTACTTTAGAATATGGCATTATTTGGATACAGGGTCGTTGAAGATTTACTTAGTTAAAAGGAGATTATCATCCAATATAACTCAAGTCATCATAAAAAGGAAAATTTGGACACAAAAGGAGAATGCAATGTGAAGATAAATGCAAAAAAGCGGAATTATGCTTCTAAGAGCCAAGGAACACCAAAGGTTATCAGAAAACCACTAGAAACTAGGGCATCAGCGAAGAACAGATTCATCCTCTCAGTTCTTAGAAGAAAATGAACCAATTTTACCAATACTTTGATCTCAGACAGATGTTGAACTTTGCCAAAGGCTTTCTCTGTATCTATTAAGATGATCGTGTAATTTTTGTCCATGTTTTTGCTTGTGTGATATATGACATTTGTTGATTTGCATATGTTGACCTGAACTTGCATCCTTTTGGTCATGAGACATGATCTTTTTGAAGATTTGTTGCATTCTGTTTGCCTGTATCTGGTTGAGGCTTTCTGTATCTCTGTTCATTAAAATGGTGGTCTGTGTTTCTTTTTTTGAGAGAAGGGACCCTTGCATGCTTTGGAATCAGGTTAGTTCTAGCTTCACAGGAATGCCTTGGAAAAAACTCCTTGTTTTCCAATTTCATTAAATAGTTTGTGTAGTATTGGCGTTAGACTTTCCTTGAAGTTCTTATGCAGTTCAATGGTAATCCATCAGTTCCTCTAATTTTGTTAGTTGATACATTTCTTATTAATACTTTCATGCCTGTTATTGGATTATTCAGGATTTTCATATTGTCATTTTATATTCTCATTTCAGTTTTGGTAATTCAAATTTATCTAGTAATCTATCCATTTCTTCTAGATTCTTGAATTCACTGTAGCACAGGTTTTCAAAGTAGTTACTAAAATCTTCTAGTTTTTAGCAGGGTCGGTTGTGAAACTCTTTTTGTTTCGACTTGCAGTGATTTAGGGAGTCTTTTTGTTTTTAATTTTTCTGTAAGATTAGTTAAGGGTTTGTCTAATTTTGTTTATTCTTTCAAAGAATGAGGTCTTTCATTGATTCTTTTGTCTCAATTTCATTAATTTTCACTCTGATCTTTGTAATTTTCTTCCTTATATAGCTTTGGATTTGAATTGTTCTTGTTTATCTAGGTTTTTGAGGTGCATCATTAATTATTTATGTATTGCTCTATTTTGCCGATATAGGTGTTCAGAGCTATAAAATTATATCCTTAACTTACTTATTTATTTCTTTATTTAATGATTTATTTTGGTACTGAGAATCGAACTCATGACCTTGTGCTTGCAAGGCTTGCGCCACTGAGTTATATCTCCAGCCCTATAATTCCATCTTAAAACTACTTTTGCTGCATCTTATAGGTTCTGACATATTGTACTCTGCTGACATTACCATTTGACTGTAGAAATAAATTTCTAACTTGTTTTATTCTATGACCAATGGATTATTCAAGAGTATATTATTTAATTTCCACATTTTTACATAATTCCTCTGTAGTTTCACTGACACTGATTTCTAGTTTTATTGCATAAAAATGTGTGGAATAGTTTCAATTCTTTTGCATTTACTCACACATACAATATTGGCTAGTACGTGATCTATTTTGGAGAAAATTCCATGGGATGCTGAGAAGAATGCATATTCTGCTGTTTGGTGGAACACTTTGAAGATACCTATTCAGTTCATTTGTTAGATGATTTGGTTCAACTCTGATATTTCCTTTTTGTTAACTTGTCTAACTGAAGTCTATTTGTAACAGTGGGATACTGAGAACTCCCCATGAAATTGCGTTGATCTTTCATGTCCAGTACTGTTTGACACATGAAGTTAGTTGTACCAGAGCATAAATATCCTAATTGTTATCTTTTTTGTTGAGTTTTTCCCTTAACCCATATGTTATGACCTTTTTTGCTTCTTCCAATCACTTTTGGTTTAAAGTCCACTTTGTCTGAAAATAGGATAAGTACATCTGTCTTTTTTTGATTTCTCATTGCATGCAATATTTTTTCTATTATTTGATTTTTATTCTATGAATTTCCTTTTGGATTAAATGAGTTTTTTGTATACATACTGCTGGGCTTTTTTTCTATTCAGTTAATCCATGTCTTCTGATTGGGGAATCAACACTATTCATATTGAGAGTTATTACTGAAAAGTATGATTTTTTGCCACTGTTGTCTTCATTGTCTCTTTCTAGGCTAAACTTAGGAAATTTTTTGAGTGCTCATTTGGTGGTCATGAATGTTTTAAAGACCTTTGTCAAGAAAAGACCTTATTTCTCCATCAACTCTGAAAAATATTTTTTGCACAATACATCAGTCTGTGTTCAAAGTTGTTTTAGGGCTTAAAATACTTCACTCCAAGATCTCCTGACCTTTATGTTTTGTGTTGAGAACTCTGATGCAGTTCTAGTGGGTTTACCTTTATAAATGATTTGTTACTAGTCTCTAATAGCTTTTAAGATTCCACATTTGTGTTGGAGTTCTGGGAGTTTGACTATGATACATTGCAGAGTTCTTTTCAGATCATGGGTATTTTGGGTTCTCTATACCTCACTTATCTGCAGGTCAGTCTTATTCTCCTTATTTGGAAAGTTTTCTATTATTTATGCTATTTGTGCTGCCTTCTGATTTTTTGCTAATTACAATTAATCTTTGGTTAGTCTTCCTTTCATCTAGGAGCTATTGGGTCCATTTTTTTTAACATTCTCTTGTTTCTGAAGTATCTCTGAGTAGATGTTCACTGGCATGTAGCCTGTCTCCTAGTTTCAATGCTCTGTCCTCACATAGGGCACTTCTATTGGCCCATACTTTCAACAGAATTTTTAGTCTCCTGAATTTCTATTTAATATCTTTCAATAAACTCTAATTCTGTACCAAACTGGTCATTCACTTTTGTATCATTTTGTTGAACTCACCTAACTAGAAGTGCATTATTTTGTTTGTTATTGTCACATCTTCTGTGAGCTCACTGAACTTCACTCATTTGCTTTGTCATCTCCTTTTTGATCATTTCAAATAATTCAGATGTGTTTCTTTTGATTTTCCCCCTTCAATGTTTTACAAATTGGCCTAGGGGGAATTGTGAGTTTGTAGAGACATTTTGTCACCTTATCTTGTCATATTTCTTGTGTGCATGTGTGTGTGTGTGTATAAGATATACATATGTACACATACTGAAGTTTGCAAGTCAATTATATCGAAAGGAATTTGTCGTTTGTACATAGATCTCTTTACTGAGTGTCTGTTTTTCAGTGATACACTCTGAGCATGGTTAAGTCTAGGCCTTTTCCTCTGTTCCAAGATCTAACTTTCTCTGATGATGAGAAGTAAGAATACAGCACTAAGATCTCAGAGAATGTACCACAGCATTGTTAATAACACTTAGGCAACCCAGGTACTGACCTGTGGAGAAAACCAATGAACAGCAACAGCAGTGACACCCTGGCAATAGTAACAAAATCAGCAAGTATAATAGAGTCAAAGACAAACTGGATATTGATACACCTTAAGAACCCATGATGTATCATCCTTAACCATAGAAAAGAAATCTACAAATATAGTATAAACACAAAGACAAAACAAATAGACATACAGTAAATATCCACTAAATTCAACAATTATGCCTCCATTAGCAATAGAAAAGATTTCAATAGTAATAGCATAAGTTAACTGTTGGTCAATCCTTGGGTTGTTATGATACTTATGGGATAAGCATGGATTTCTTCCTTAAGCAAAAGGAGATCCAAAGTAGAATCTCATGGTGTGATATTTATCAACTTCCCCTGATAGATATGACTGTAACAGATTAGGGTGTTACTACTGTAGCTGATTTAATTGCATAGGGATACTCCTGACAGTGGACAGTTCCATGCCAGTGAATCTGTCTGCTGAATCCATCACACCCTGGGAGACAGATAGCAATAATTCCTAATCCAAGAACCTGGACTGTGTAAGTCTCTGCAAGAATGCTGTGACTTGGCAGAAAGATGTCATGAGTCTGCCTTAGCTTCCATGTAGTGGAGGGATGAGAGGAATTATTGGGGTGTGAGCACTCAGACTCTCTGGCAAACAAGCTGCTCGGGAGTCACATGTGCAATGTCTCATCGGAGTATTTAGCCTGTGTTCCCACCAGACATCTTAGAGGTCTAAGATTTTGTATGTTTCTTGATTTGTTTAGAAACGTGGAGTTATGTTGTGCTCTCTTTTGTGTTTCCTGAGTTTATTAGGTTGTTACTTTTGCGTATTTGTTCCCTCACTGGCTCTGACTTAACAGGTGTCTAGGTTCTCTCCCTCATCTCAGTTTCCTATCCAGTTTTTTCACCTCAAACTCCTCCAAAAATATCATATTACTTTATTCCTTTTCTAAACATATAAACTCCTTCTCTCAAGTTTTTAAATTTCCCACACTTAGCTCCCTCACTATTAAACCTTGGTCCTCCCCATCCTAAGTCCTTGGCTCTTCCATGTCTTATCCAGTTTATTTTCTTCCCTACCATCAAATTCTGGCAACCATATATCCTTCCTTAATAACAAAATAACCTCCTTTCTCCCATGTTTCAACCTTACCCCCACAAATATCCTCTGAGAACTCTCAGTATTATCCCTTCAACTCAACTGAAAGTACTCCAACTGAATCACACCCCACATTAATCTTTTCTTTTCATCTACCACTATTTCCCTCTGCAAACCTCCCCTCTTAGGGTCTAATACTTGTCATCCAACCCCCTACCATTCTCCTCACCCAATGTCATTGGTGTAGTCAGTGTTTACAAAAGGAATAGATTTAACAGGAAATATAATTTATAGGATTATTTTATAATATTCACCCAATGAGTCAAATGCAAAAGAGTCCAGGAGATCTGTCCATGCACTAGAGACTCAAAGAATTTAGCTGAAGGCCTGGATTCCACAGCAATGTCCTGCAGGAGTCCAGCTAGAGGCCTAGAGCCCATAATGTCTCATGCAAGTCTGTTTCAAGAATCAGCACTGGGAAAGCCCAAAGGTCAGTGGTGGAAGCTAGAAAGTCTTCACTAGTGGAATGAAGGATCTGTGCCAGCAGGCTGAGGGATCTGCACTGGAGCCAGGAGGTGATGGTAAGATAAGGATCAGAGCTCCCCACACAGAGATCTCAGTAACAGCAAGGATCTGAGCTCCTCTGATGATAACGGTTGAATTTGTATCAAGAAAACCAGCATGACAAGCTTATCCAGGACAATCAACAGCCCCCAGTTCTCTTTTTATGCTGTTGGCAACAATGCTCAGATGGGTCATCCACACCCAGAACCACACTGATTCAGTTCAGCTGAGTGTGATGAATTGACCATTAGTTAAACCACCACACTCAACCACCTTATTGCAGAACAACCACAAGTAATAAACTGGCATAGTGTGCACGGAGAATAGATGAAGGACAGAAGTTGTCTGTAAGGACTATCATACAGAAGTGTTGTAAGAGTGAATCTGTGGACATTTTGTAACCAGAGTAATTCCTCCAGTAAAACATAGGGACAGAGTTGAAATTGCTAAAAGCAAATAACAGAAGTAGTAAATACTAGCTCTGGACACAAAAGCTGAAAAGTATTCATGGGGAGGCAGCATCCTATTAAAAGCTCCATATAAGCCCCAAACTCTCCTGACTTTTCTAGTCCTCAAACTGCAATATCCCCAAAAAAGCAAGGAAAAAGAGAGCAGGATATATATATATATATATATATATATATATATATATATATATATATACTTGGGAGCATAAGGAAGCAAGCAAAGAAACAAAGATCCCCTCTCAAGGCCCCAAGGGAGATTTTCATGACTGAGGTCCTCAGGGTAAAACATACACATGTGCAAGACATCAGCTACAACAGCATGCAGCATGGAGCAGAGCAGACCACAGGAGCACAAAAGCTGCCTGTGCCTTTACTGTCTAATTCTTACACAGGTTGTTACCTCACGTTTACATTCTTACATGGTGCCATAACCAGCACATGCATGTTTACCTGGACTAAGTCATGGTTACATAACTGTATCCCACGGTGCACCTGTGCTAGACAAGCAGAGTCACGTCCTCAGGTCCTCAGGTGCCCTTCAGCATCCTTGAGTTTTGAAGTAATTGTGAAGTTCCCCACAACCCCAGATTCTGCCAACTCTCTCCAGGTAGAGCAAGGAGTCACAAATGGAGAAGAAAACAAATTGCAGGCAGCAGAACCCTATGAAAAATTTTTAGAAAGGATAAAAAAATAGATGAGTTAACAGAGAAAATAAACAAGTTCACAGCAATTTCACTCATTATGCTTACAGTGAATTTCAGGTAAGTATTACAGGTTAAAAAAAACTGGGCAGGCTAACCAAAACAGCTCAAAATTTGAATGGCAAATTCAACAGGAATGTGGAATCCTTGAAAATACACCAGACAGACATATCTGATTAAAAAGATGTATAGAATTCATACACTGCAGAAATGACCAGTGTGAAAACACAGTAAATTACAATGAAGAGCTCAAAGAAATAAAAAAAAAAAGAGAGAATAAGAAAGGGGGGATGAGAATTAAGTACCTGATCATAAGGGGTTACAAACTAATGGGGGAGGCCAACACAATACTAATACATATTGGCCTATAAAAGTCAGGTGTATAGTGTATAGTAACTGCTATGCAAACACAAGTTTCTGAGTAAGTCTTAGGGTTTTTTTAAAAGAAAATATTAAATCTTAAGAAAATCAGGAAAGCTTTCTGGAGGACACAGTGTTTGAGTTACATGTATAAAGTCTGATGTCTCTAGAGTCTTGAAATTCTAATCAGATGGTACAGAAATATGATTTTTTGGTTAAATTTTGTGTGGGAAGTGTGATCAAAATATATGGTGACTGTTTAAATGAAAATTTATTAAAGAATTCATTGTCATGTATCTCCTTCAAAATACTCCTCCCTTGCTTTGAATACACTTATCCCATCATTCTTCATGAGGTGTTATCAAAAATACAGTGAACATCATTGCCAAGTGCCATTCAGTGGAAAGGGAGGCTCTTAAACCTCACCCATTGGATCTAGAACCTTGCAACTTCTGGATCTTCCCCAAAATCAAAACAACCATAGAAGATAAAGTTTTTAAATCAATTCAGAGTACTGAGCCAGCCACAACAACACAACCAATGACACTCACAAAGGAGGACTTTCAGAATTGCTTGAGAAAGTGGCAAGAGTGATGGGGTAAGTGTGCTCAGAGCAAGGAAGAATATTTAGTAACACGGGATCTTTTATTGTGATAATATTTTTAATTTAAATATTTACTCCATTTTTTTACCCTATCTCATACATCTGCTTTCGTGGGTAATAAATTCCATTGGATACTGAACGGTATACCCAAATGAGATGCCTTTTGTCTCAGATGGTTATTTACATTTGAGTGGGCTTCTAAAGATTTTGCTTGACCTTGTCAGATAATTACTTTGTCCATAGCTTAATTGCAGGGTTTTTTTAATCATCTGAATGAGCAATCTTTCCTTGAAGTAGTAAGACACTGATTGACTTAAGAAGTTTTTTATCCACATCATAAACAGCATCTGTGGTGAATGTACATACAACTTGAAAACAAAAGCAAATGTTGACATGCTTGTTCTTGCTTGCTGTCAAAACAAAAGAAAAGAAAAGAAACTACTGTGTTTCAAAGATGCATGATTGGTGCTATTGCCCGATAGATGGAATGAAATGAGAGTGGTAATCAAATCTGGAAGAAAAATTGCAAATGTCTCAAAACTCTTTTCTTCAATTATAACAGATGTGCAGAGAGGAACATTGGATTGTTTCCTGATAATAAACACGCAATTAGGAAGAAAAATCAACATCAAGTTATAAGAAATGAAGAATAGAAACAAAATAAATTGTTCTAAGAGAGGCATAAAAATGAACAATTTTATCTTATCTCTAGATGCACTGAGGAAAGGAATAACTGAACATTGGTTAAAGTCAAGGCAGGAATCTCATGGCTGAAAGGCATAGTATAGCAAACCCACTCAGTCCACAGAGGCCAGGAAGCAGAACGTTGTCAGAGAAGAACGTGTGAAGGGTCACATACATACCCGGCATCCTCCTTCCATGATCAGTACAGACACGCCCAAAGGCAAGGCATTTCTTCATCCATTCAATTTTACATATCTTGAGTAATTGCCACAATTCATGATTCATCAGATTCTGCACACCAGTAAAGCCAGCATCAGATAAATAATGCCAAGGTCTGCTACCAGGGTGGGAAGTGGCCAGACCACCTCGGACCAAGGCTGCAGCAGCTTCTGGGTGCCTGGATGGCTGAGTGTGGTGAAATTGTTACAGGCAGTCAGACAGGGCTAGGCCCTCAAGGAAACCGGCACAGAGGGTTAGATGTCTTGTGACCTTGGAAGAGACACACACCTCTTGCTGAGGGCCAGATATCAAGACAAAAGACAGAACAAATTCACCCATATCCTAAGGACTGATATTCTAAATAGTTCTCTATCACCCTGAGGAAGTCAGGAGTCAGCATCCCACCGCTCTATGGGAAGAGTCATCGTCCTTAAGCATCCCTGCTTACTACGTGTGTGACTTGCTTCCCCATTTGTCCTTGATTTAATCAATTCTACCTGAGCAATTAATCTTATTGGTTAAGCATGGTTATGTCCCACCTTATGCTCATCTGCCTTGCAAGTTCCCAGTTTTCCTCATCATGGTTTTACTCTATAAAAGTTCCTAAAAATGGCAGGGTCTTTGGCAACCCACTCGGACCCCCTTCTGTCCCTCAGACAGAAGCTTTCTTTCTCTCAATAAATATATTCTGCTCTTACCCTCTGTTGTTCCTAAAATTCATTCTTTGAGTTTAGAGAACACGAACTCACACTGGACATATAGTAGGTTGGGAGTTTCATTCCCCTATATCATTTGGAGGTCTGGGATCATTTTCCTATATCAAAATGAATCCTGGGGAATCAATGCCCTATGAGGTTTTTCTCTAAAGAGGTCCTAGGTACTCTCCTCTCAAATGAAATACTAACGAATTTTTACCCTTGAACCTGCAATGTATGGGATATTCTTGATTTCTGAGGTGCCCTAAAGGTATCTTTCCTTTTTATTAGTACATGTTCATAATTCATAGTAATTACATTTATCATGAGGAGTCGGTACAACTTCTTTTTTTCCTGTTTTTCTTTTTTTTTTTTTCCCTTGTCCTGCCTTTCCTTCCCTGTTCCTTCCAACTCTTGGTTCTCTTCACATTTGCAAAAGCTCTAGTTTCATTTTTCTCCTTTTCAGTTCTTTTTTTATCCCATTCCCTTTTCCCTCCCTTTTTGTCCGTCTCTGCGTAGTTTCTTTTTAACGGCACTAATGCCCCAGCTTTATATGTGTTTATTTCTGGGTCAAAATTTTTTTCAGTTTTTCTCTTCTCTACTTTTGCCTCTAATTCTCATCATAAATCTGGTCAAAACACTGAGACGTATCCATCTCACAGCCTGAATATTGACTACCTAGGTATTTCCTCTGTCAGATTAATTATTCCACAGTCCTTAATCTCAGTCTCTTACAAAGTCTCAGAAGACAGGAAAATGTAGACAAATTTTCCACAAGAATGCAGCACACATGGTCTCTAGTCCAAGTGCCAGCAGTGTCCTTCTTCCTAGCCAAAACTTCCTGATACTGGCCTTTCCTGTTTTCCTTGCTTTCTTCATGCTGGCCTTCAGAGCTCAGACTATGGTCACCCACTGGGCTTTGCTTACTGCAGCCTGAGGCTTTTCTACCCCACATCTCCATACCTTTCCTAACTCCACCAGCAAAACTACTTCAGAAGTTTCTAAACCCCATGATCAGGTACAGTCTCAGCAATGACTCTACTTCTCCATACCTATATATGTATTGAACTTTCTTGTGCCTAAAACACAACACATGACAAGATTTATAAATAAGGTTTAGAGAGATAGAAAAGTTTTTGCCTCCTTTTAAAAATACTTAAGCCTAGAAGAATGGCAGTGTAGAACTTGGAAAGTATCTTTTTTCCTGTGAGTGAAAGAAACAAAGTGTCTAAAAGTGACAAAAATAATCAGCCTCAATAGCTTGCTCAATATTTATGTTTTATCATTCCAATAAAGTTTCTTATTGGTTGATGACTGATAATTTGTGTCTCTCAAGATGTTTACTTGTGTTAGTACATGCCTGCGGTAGTAACAACTGCAGTACATTCATGGCGGAGAGTTGGTGAACGTGCATAATACATCTTCTTTTTCTGTCTCCTTCAAATGCTTGGTTAAAAAATAAAGCCAGATCATTTTAAAGCCAACAATAGGTAAATGAGCAGGAACGAAATGTATCTTTTCCTAAACTGAGTCTATTTCCATGATTATTTAGCCATATTTTGACAATTTCAGAGGGTAGGCTGAAAAAACAGAGGGGACATGTAGCAAACGTGGCTCATCTCCTGAGTTAAAGTCTGCCCAGAGCAACCCCAAAAGTAGGTCGGCTGCCAGACTCCTTTCCTCCAAGGCAGCAGGGACTTCCTCTCCTCCAGTGCCACACCAATTGTGTGGTCTTTTTGTTGCTACTTCCTGTGTATTTGCTAAATCTGTCTGCTTGCCTCGCACAATTTTACCCTGTTCCTTGGAGCACCACAACACAATCCAGGGAGCATAGTAATTTTCTACTGTGGAATTTCCTTATCTTAAATTTCCCTACTGTTTCCTATCTTTTCTCCATTTAACAACCAAAATGCACATCTGTACACAATGGAGTACTACTTCGTCATAAAGAAAAATAAACCCGAGGGATTCACAGGTAAATAAATGCAACGTGAGAACACAAGGTTAAGTGAAATAAGTTAGACAAACAATCTTAAGTATTGCTTGTTTTCTTTTATATGAAAAACTCAGAATCTATATATGGAAATGCGGCACAAATGAGAAGTGGGGAGAGGTTCAGATGATTCCTCAAATTACCTATTCTGTTGTTTCAAAAATATTTCAACATATATACTGACTTGTTTCATTCATACTAATAGTTTCTCTTAAATCACTGAAAGAAAGTTTTATGCTGATACCTTTTGTTTCTTCATTATAAAAGAGAATGTTTTTCATTGGTGCCTTGTACTTTGAGTGACTACTTTGAAGATAACAATACACAGTGTATTACCCATGGTTAATCTCTTAATATTTTGTTACAAAATTCAAGAATAAACACATGGATCAATGAAATAGAATAGAGAATACAGAAACCTCCCCAGACATATTCAACGGTTTGATCTTTGACAAAGGTTCCAAAAGTATGTGTTGGAGGAAATATAGCCTATTCAACTAGTGGTGTTGAGAAAACTGTCTCTTTGTAGAATAAAACTAGCCCCTTAGCTCTCACTATGTACTAAATTAAAATTAAAATGAATCAAAGATCTAAACATTAAAACAGAAATATTAAACCTTCTGGAAGATAAAATAGGTAAAATACTTGAAGACAGAGGTATGGGAAAGGATTTTCTAAACAGAACCTTAATTGCACAAGAATAGCAGAAAAAATCAACAAATGGGACTATATCAGACTAAAAATTGCTGTACAGCAAAAGAATCCATAAGTCAAATGAAGAAAAAAACCTACCAAATAGGAAAAAAATTGCCAAGTACTCCTCAGACAGAGGACTAATATCTAGACTACACAAGGAACTCACAAAAATTAAACCACCTAAACCTAAAGAAATGTGCCAGAGACACTTCACAGAGGAAAAAATACAAATGGTCAACAAATATGTGGGAAAAAATGTACCACATTTCTGGCCGTTAGAGAAATGGAAAGAATGGCAATCGTTGGGAAATCAAACAGTAACAAATGCTGGACTGGGTGAAGTGCAAAAAGAACCCCCCACTGTTGGTGGGAATGCAAACTAGTACAACCATTATGGAAATCAGCATGGAGATTTCTCAAAGAATTGAAATTAGAAATCCCATTTGACCCAGCTATTGCTTTGCTAGGCATCTTCCTCAATGAACCTAAATCATCATACTACAGCAATACTTGCCTACCAATGTCTATAGCAGCACAATTTGTAATAACTGAATCCTGGAAGCAGCCTCTATACCCATCAACTGATGACTGGGTTAACAAAATGGGATATATGTATATACATGTATACTACTATTCTATAAAGAATGACAAATTTGAGGCATTTGTAGGAAAATGGATACATGTAGAAAATATAGCACTGAGTAAAATAAATCAGACACCCAAGCTCAAACACCATATGGTATCTCTAATTTGAGTGAAGCAAAGCACAAAGAAAATGATAAAATATGGATAGAAAAGGACAAGGGGACACATCTCATCTAATAGGGCATGGTCCAGGGGAACAAGGACTAGAAGTGGGGAGGAGGGAGAGGGGACACGAGAGGAGGAAACACGTGCCAGACACAGGAGCCTCTGACCCCAGTTTACATAGACGTTACATGCCACGCCACGAGCTAAGGCAAATGACGTCAGCAAGTATGTGAAAGGTGCTGAGGCAGCCGGGGGTGGGGGGGAGATGACAGGAAAAGCTGCAGTTTGTACATGGAACCACTCTCCGAGATGAGTGTAAACTGTGAATTATAAACAAGTGCTAATACAGTACAATTTAAAACAAATTAAAGTGTTAATTTATGGATAATTTGCAATTAGGATATGTTATAAGAGTTTGTAAAAGAGGTGGTGAAAAAATGGTATAAGAACCCATAGATGGAAGCAGTAAATAAAATTAAATTTTAGATAATCATTTAAAAATGTACATCTGCTCATGTATCTTTAATGGGAAGAACTATTTTTTCCCTCAAATCATGTCAGTTGTTTTCATTTAGACAAAACTAAAATAGTGTGAGGGATTAGAATTGTCAAATTTGTGATCAGGAGTAAAGAAAATACTTATATTTCAGGTGTGTATCATTTCCCCAGCCCCACCCTGCCGTTATTCCTGAAGTGAGGAGTCGATGTCTGTCTTAAGCTACTGGTCAAGTTCTTTGGCATTAGTGGTGCAATTGACCAGGGTGGGTTGGCAGGAGGGAGGGAAGGAGGAGGCGTGTGTGGGTCAGACTGAGAGTGGGGGCTGAGGTCAGAGACTGCGCACACCGCCAAGGGCTGCTGGAGGCGGGGAGGGGTGTGGCTCTGCCCCAGGAATGCGAGCCCTGCCCTTGGCGTTCTGCATAGTGTGGATACAGTGAAGACTTACATTGCGTTTTCATCTTGAATGTAGAACTGGCATATCTTTGAATGTTACCACAAGAAAAAGCTAGTTCACTTGATTCTTTCTGTTGACTTATAAGCAATTCCATATAACACCCCGCTTTCCCTGTATTTTCCAGAAACATAATCTAAAAACGTTTGGATTAAGTTTCACTAGAACTGACTCTGCTTATTACTAAAATCCATCAGAGTGTCACTCGCTCACATCGTATAACCAGTTTTATAGTGGAATTCATTTGCTTAGTCTCATCATTGAGAACACAAGCCAGTGCCCAGAGTGCACACTTATCTTCTCGGCAGCTTAATAGACACAGTATCGGCAGGAGAGAGACGAGAGCCAAGACTAACGTGTAAAAGGTCACTTTCTTAACTACATCCACATGAAGGTCATTATTATTCAAACCATCTCTGTTGTCAGCAGAATTTAGAATAAAAACGTGTGTACCATGTTCATTATGATCCTTCCTGTCTGTTTGACAGCATCAGCTCACTGAGAAAATTTATATTTCTATTATCCACTCATATAAACCTGAGTACTCATGAACCATGTAAACCAGACAAACAGACAATGATCAGTGCTGTAGCTTGAGCATTTCTATTCCCTTCAATATTCATGCAGGAACTTAAATTTCAATGCAACAGGATGAAGAACTAGGAAGTGAGCAAATCATGAGATTGGTGACTTTATGAAAGGGTGGCAGAGAACTAGGGAGGATCTTTTTTACTTTTCCCCTTGTCATGTAAGGACACAAACGATACAATCTTGAAAGCAGAGTCCCTGCCCTTACCCACACTGGGGCCTTGACCTTGGACTTTCCAGTCTCCAAAACGGTAAGAAGTAAACTTCTATTCTTTATAAATTACCCACTTTAAGGTTGTTTTTATAGCAGACTGAATGAACTAAGACGAAGAGTAGGCGGATGATACATAGATTAAAAGAAATTACCCCACGGCCTCACCCTGGGCCACCAAGGGATGAGTATGTGTGGACAGACTCTTTTGCCTTAGTAGAACATTCTGACGCCTACTCCAGGGGGTTTCTCAAGCAGTTTCCAACAGGGACAAACTCCAGTTTCAGTAACAGCAGTAGCCAGTTTCGTAGCAGACCTTCAAAGTAGTTTTCCTTCCTCTCCTGATGCATTCTTCCCTGTTCCTTGAGAGCAGCCAAAAAAATGATTTGTGAAATTCCTGTCTTGGGTACTGCCCCTTTTTCCACAGAACTCAGGCCAGGATGCTGTCTGCTGAAATTAGAAAGCAAGTTGATTTCGTCCACGGTCCACTTTTCAATTCTAGGCTCAAAGTTCAAGGTCTGTACCATCGAGAGAACTAAACAACCCTTACTCCTACCTCTTCTTCCACTCACACCAATAGCTCTCTTTATACAAAAGTTAGAGAACGTGACTTGCTTAATAATAAGGTGAATGATAGCTAATAGGGTGAATGATAGGAGACAATAGTCGGAGGAAAGGGAAAGAGGAGAAGCTGGCGTAGTGAACTCTAGAAGACCATACCTTTCATAAATTTAACAGTATTACTAAGGACAGAGATAGGAAAAAGAATGTAGGTTTTCCTGCCCAATGTTAGCCCACCAGAGGGACAGGCATTGGGGCGACCCCAGCCAGTGTAGCACGGCTGCAGTAGACGAACGCGTCCCGCAGGTCAGAATCCAAGGCAAGCACTCTGCGCATCAGTGCCCTCCAGGCCCAGACTGAGGCCGCTGAGGCCCCTAGGTAGGCACAGAGTGAAGACACGTGAAATCCAAGGACTTGGGCATCCGCAGATGAACTCTCAGAGGGAGGGAGTGCTCCAGAGCCCCAATCGGAATTTTTAGAAGTGTAGCTTTTACTTTTTTTTTATTGTTTTCCTTTTTATCACTACTCCTTGAAAGCTTGTAATCCACTTCTAACAAACATGGAGAGTCGCTTCACTGAATGCATTTCCCAAGCTAACTAGCAGAATCGTCTACCTGCCACAGGTCCCTCTCCTTCAGAATGACTACGGCCTTCACTGGTATTTACATTTGCTTCCTTTCCAAAGCCGCCAGTGACATGTCATATCCCCTCTCTTTCTTTTACCTAGCAACCCTGCTCCTGTTATCAGGCTGGCGAGGCTTCCCAAATCCCCCTTATGATATAGGGGGACGATCTCAGACCTCCAAATGACATAGGGGAATGAAACTCCCAATCTGCTACATGTCCGGCGAGAGTTCGTGTTCTCTAAGATCGAAGAATGAATTTTAGGAACAATAGAGGGTAAGAGCAGAATGTATTTATTGAGAAAGAAAGCTTCTGTCTGAGGGACAGAAGGGGCCCTGAGCGGGTTGCCAGGAACTCGGTCTTTTTAGGGACTTTTATAGAGTAAAACCATGATGAGGAAAACTGGGAACTTGCAAGGCAGATGGGCATAAGGTGGGACATAACCATGCTTAACCAGATTAATTGCTCAGGTAAAATTGATTAAATTAAGGACAAATGGGGAAGCGAGTCACATAGTAAGCGAGGGATGCTTAACGATAATGACTCTTCCTGTAAAAGGGTGGGATGCTGACTCCTGACTTGCTCAGGATGATAGAGAACTATTTAGAATAGGTGGATGAGGGACACTCCCTTCCTATGAACTTCAGCAAGGGGAGAACTCCGAGCAGAATGTCCTCACAAACTATTGAAGACTAAAGATTTCCAGGTAATGCTGAGCCACAGGCTTAGGTTCCTTGCACACCACTGATATTGCTTGATTAGTAGCTCATGTTTTACTATGGCTTCTCTAGCAGAGAAATCCATCAATACCCTGTGACTTTAATAATAATACTGGCAAGTTTTAGTTTCCAGAGCAACTACACCATTTGCAAGTTATTAATGGGCCATCAATGTATTACAACCTGCAAAGCAGCTCTCAGATGTTACAGGGACACTCCTTCTCTCATGGCATTAACTGTTGATTTGATTGGTTTTACAATGGTTAAGACTTTAACAGAGCCAGATAGAAAAATCAAAGAGAGGAGAATTTTATTTCACAGAGAAAAAAATCACATAAAATAACACTGCTCCACAGGTTACTATGTAATATATGAAATCAGATAGACAAAAAATGACAACTGTAAAATAAAAATCTAACCTAACTCCAAAGTTCCCTAGAGTTTACTTTGGCAAGTTGTAATACAAATCTTCCATACACCCTACTCTTATAGATTATTAAAGAAAAGAAGAAAAAGTTTAAAGAGAAATCCCTCTCTACACATTGATTCAGTCCCCTTCATGTATCTATCTGATTATTTCATAAGAAGTTAGAGAAATGCATTCAATTCTGAACTTTCCTGACAGGACTAACATATGATCTGGGTCAGAAATAAATGGATTCTGGGGATGAGGTCAATCAGGTAGCAAAGGTGTCCTCATTACCACCATGTTTGTACCTGATGCCACAAAGAATGGTGACTGTTCAAAGTTATATTCACAGTGGCGTATCAGGGCACAAGTTGCCAGATGAATTTCAGGAGTAAAAGCAACAGGAAAATGAGGGACTTTTTTAACTTTATAAAAGATGCAATAAAACAGGGGAAAAATGAAATGTGTAAAGAGTTTGGAAAATGCAATTTGTCCGAGTAAATCAGATACAAAAAAAATTTTTTTAATGTTTGGCAGCAATAAGTGAAGATCTCTGGGAGGTTACAGCTAATGAGTGCTTTACCCCTTTGGTAACTGAAAAGGTCACTATAACCTTTGCCACGATGTGAACCAAGATGCTGACACTGGTCATAGTGGGCCAACAGCCCGTAACAGAAACCCTCCAGGGAACGAGATCTGACTTTGCAGTGGTCACTATCAGCTGAAAGAAGACACAGCCTCAAGGTGCCTGTGCATTCAGGTCCACTTTGCGTCCAAACCAGAGCATGATTGCTCTGAACCTGTCCACAGCCAGAATGTCTCCACACACTCTGCAGACAGAGCAGAAGAGTCTGAAATTCCGGAGGGGCCTTATCAGCACTGAGGCGGGCTCCCAGGGCAAACTTCAGTCATCTTTGCAGATGAGCCTCAAACAGCTTTTGCTTTCCAAGTAGGTTTCAATGGTATTTCAGATAAAGTTCATACTTCAGCAGAATTAGCACTTAGCTTTGGGTCAGGAAACCAAGGTATGAGTCTATTTCCACTGCTCACTTGCTATGCTAAATACTTTATGCACACAATCTGCATTTCATGAAGTAAGTGTCATCATTACCTCCATTTGACACGTGAGGGAATTGAGACACAGAGAGGTTAATATGGCCAAAGCTGCATAAGCATTAAGTACATGAGCCTAGATTGAACCCAGGTAGGTCTGATTTCCATATGTCCTTCTTATGTCATTTGCTTCTCTCACATCTATAAAGAGCAAAAGATATGAATGAGCAGTCAACTACCTTCAGTTGATAGTATCATTGATGTCAATAATTCTATCAAATAAAGACTACTCCATTCAACAGATGTACAGAAGAATGAAATGTCTAACATATCATAGCACACAGGCCAGGCTTTAGGATAAATTCATGTTGCACATTCTGTGCAATTTTTATGAACTATCTTCATGAGAGCTTATTCATACTGAATGCATGCGACCCTCTGGAACGCTGAGGGACAGAAACCATAAGATCTACTTATTTTGATGGGAGTCTTCAGAATTCTCAACTGTCTTTCATAAGATTAGTGTCAAGTATGCATTTTTAAGTAGCAATAAACTAAGTCAGTCACTTAAGAAACGATGCTCATTGTAGGGAAAATTCTTTACACAGTTAGCCTTATCTTTTCTAGATTGACTGACAAGCCTCAATTTCTGAGAACTTCTAGCATTGCCTAGATATTTCCAAAATGGCTTGCCTCTTAGATACCCAAGTTATGATCCAC
Organism: Dasyprocta punctata; assembly: GCA_004363535.1. NCBI lineage: Eukaryota > Metazoa > Chordata > Mammalia > Rodentia > Dasyproctidae > Dasyprocta > Dasyprocta punctata. The sequence goes on along the minus strand of RJWM01017312.1, from coordinate 16,770 downwards.
ATGGTCAAACGCTTTGAATTCCAAAAGATCAGACCAAGAGCTATGTTAACAATTTCAAAAGTTAACATAGAACTTTCCTAATACCTAAAATATGTGCTTGAACTTCATGTACTCTGGATGGAGACTGCAAAACTTTGTATATTATAAATAAATATATATAAATCTACTTTGTCACCATATGTATGTGGTGACAAAGTAGATTTTGAAGAAGAGGAGTGTTTCGATCATTTCTGAGGATTTCTGTGTATTAATAACAAATTCCTACATCCTGATTTGATAGAGGAAATTAATTTAATTGTACATTGAATATATCCAGTGGGATAATTAGCTGAGATTGGCCTCTGAAATAATTGTACAATTCTCGGATGGACAAAGGACAGGGTTCGAGGGGAGTGAAGTGCTAACTTTGGAATCCCTGTCCGTTCCCCACTTTGCACCCCAGAAGCACACTGGGACTTGGCATCAAACTCATGTGCATGTGGAAAGGAAGCTCTGAGAAGGAGGAACTGGTCAGTGCTTCTCACCCCTACACACAAGACTCCTGTGATAACCTGCAACCTCGCTACCCACATTTCTTCCAAAAGCCTTCTTTGTCACAGTCCATCCTGTGGGAAGACTCACAGTATTCTGGGTCCATAACACCCATCTTCATAATAATGCCACGACTCTTGAGTTATTGCCAGTGTCAAATTTAGAGCTCCCACACAAGATGGGCAGCCAGAAATACATTCTTCTGTAACCGTGTAATATCCCATTAATATCCATTCCCCTATCAGCCTGATTGGATACATCTAAACCAAAATGCAAATAATGGTAGTTGGTCATTCCTCCTTGTGACATATTATTAGCAGTGTTGATAGAACTTTTGCAGTGTCACATAGGGTGCGCTTGCCAGCTTGAGCCAACAGAATATACAGAAGTCTAAATACAGAAAATACATTGTAATTATTTACCAACTACCACCTCACTGAATTCTCTCAATTTAAAGACAGTACATTTATGTGAGGTAGTTTATTTCACCTGGGAGTCACTGCATTTGGCTCCTTTTTAAAGCAGTTATTCCTCTGAACACCTTAGCTGTGATGCTCTTATCGAGAATTTCCACTTCTGCTGTATTTGCCTGCTGAATGAGCAAACCATGCATCTCCTTGCTGTGGTAGTACACATGCTTCAGAGTTCACAAGAAGTTTTATCTTCATTGTCACATTTTAATCACACAAGTGTAAGGAGTTAGTAGTAGATTATTCTCACCTTGTTCTGCAAGTAAATACTCTGGTGTTCGAGGAAATTAAGCAACTTACACTGCGTCCATTGAGGTCAGTCCTGGAAGTGGCCTGCAGGTCTGCTCCTGTCACTCTAGTACTCTGCTGCGGAGGACAGGATTCCAGGGCGACTGCCTTCAAAGCCAAGGCATTGTGCTCCATCACCTGCACCAAGAGACAGAAACATGAAAATGGCCAGCCTTAAATCCAGAGTGATCTGAGGCCACAGAGCCGCCATCGAGGGAGACAGGATAGAGGAGAGCCAAGGGCTGAAATAAGGATCAGAACAGACAACATTGTATGTTTATCCAAAACCTGAAATATGACCTGCTGAGTCACAGAAAAGGGGTTGCTTTCTTTCCATTGCCTCCATGTTGTTTCTCCAAGTGTTTGTAGCTCTTTGCTTTTGTTCTCTTGCTCATTACATTTGATTTTCCTTTTACGTAGAGGAATAAAGCATTAGACCTATATGTAAAAGCTTGGGCCGACAGAGCAAAGCAATGGTACTATTTGCAGCTGAAATCCCCACGTGATTCAGATCTTGGGAAGTTCTACTACCATTTATCACTTGCTCTCACTGCTGACTGCCTCAAAGCTGCACCCTCCTGTAGACAGAAAGAGTAGACTCACAGAAGAGATGCTTTTGTCTGTGTGACTGAAGGATGGAGAAGGAGCCATAACATTTTGTTATTACCACAAGAGAATACAGGAGGACTTGGTAGAAGAATGAAATACAACCTTTTATTTGGTGTTTTCTACTGAACATTTCCCTGGATCAAAGCTCTGTCACTATAAAGAGAATATAAAGATCTTGCGATGGCTTTTCACGCCTATTGCCAGCCTCTGTCTGTGCACACGCACATGCATGATTGTGTCTATGGGCATGATGGCTTTTAGCTTCATGTATAATTAGTTTTTTTCTCTAAAAAAATTAGCAAATGGCAATATTGATCAACTTAATGAGAAAAATCAACTCACAAAATAATATTCCACTCTTCAATGTTTGCTTTGATAGCAAAAACCACTATTACAGCTAAGGATGACAAGTCTGAAAAAGAAATTGTTTTAAACCTAGGAAGATGCCTTCAAAAATAAGATGCACACTTTCTGGAAAGAGAACAAGATAATTTCAGAAAAATGTAAGAAGAACAACTCTGATTTGCAGACTGTGGGGGAAGAGAACAGAAAGTCACCAAGAAGCAAGCCCTCCCTGTGAATCAGCACCATGCACAGGCTGCTAGGGGGAGAGCCAGATGCCAGCCCCTTCCAGCGCATGGGCTGGGAAATGAGAAGAGCCAAGCCCTCCCACACACATCGTAGGCAACAGACTGGTCCAGAGAAACACAGGCTGCAATGATAGCTATTAAGGTAAAATACAATGTAATGCTTGTAGTGTTTAGTGTTTCACTGACTGCAGGTCTAAAGCCGGTGGTCTGATCATCTATTCAGAGGATAACAGTATGCAGTGTAGCATCTATGGGGGTTCCCCTTCTAAAGGTGGTGGCCATTGTTAAATCCCTATTATCTTTTTTTGAAGTCCTGTATCATTTTCATTGTTTTGTTGGGCTGGGTTTTACTCTGTTTTGTTTTGTTTGATTTTATTGTATCCAATGGCATGGGCAGCTATTTCAAAGACAGCAAGATATATTATGGTAGCCATTTTGGATTTACTATTACTGGTTTGAAGTCCTTTATTGCATTCATTGTTTTATTTTTATTGGTTCTGTTCTGTTCTGTTTCGTTTGATTTTTATTACATCTGAAGGTATCTACAGCTATTCTGAAGACAGCAAGAGGCATTATGGTAACCATTGTTGATTTCCTATTGTTTTGAAGTCCTGTGTCTCTTACACTGGTTTGTTTTGATTGGCTTTATTCTGCTTGCTTATTTTTATTTTGCTTGGTTTTATTCTCTTTAAAATAAAAAAAAGAATGAAAAGTCTGGAAGGCAATGGGGAAAAAATGAACAAAGTAAAAATCCAAATGTTTTGATATCAGTCACCATTAAATTTCAAAGTGAGAGAAGGTAAGTAGATATTCACATGTGAAAATCTTTGTTTCATTTCTTTCTTCTTCCTCCCAGGCATAACTGGCTTTTATTTAATCATGGCTGTTGGTACCATCATTGTAAGTCACTCTCCATAGACAAAACCAAGCTTCTGTCGTGTTGAAATTACAATTTCAGTATTTTGTAAAATATAACTAATCAAATTAATGTAACAAAATTTTAACCGTAAATAAACCTAAACCAGAAAACCCTGATAGTCATGAAAAAAGTGAAGACATACCTCAACTGTTTATACATGTGTCTTTATCATGTATGGCATATACTTACATATACACAGTAACCATTTTGTGCATTCTCTAATTACAAGTGTGTGTCAATATTTCCTTGATCATAAAACCATAAGACCATGCTAAATATAAAAATTTTCACCATTATAATATTGTGATTGATTTAAAATTAAATTATAACTCCAGTGACTTTTTACAATGCTGTTGCACTTACTTCAGCTCTAATTTGCAATTATCTGAATTATATTTCAAGTTATTTAAATGGAAGCTGCATTTCATTATCAACATGAATACCAAAAACAAGAAAAAAAATGTTACCAGTAAAGTTTTCAAATACATTATCCTTATTCAAAGAAATGTGAACATACATACGGAATACATATGTAGTTAATATTGAAGGGAAATAAAGTTACTCAGTGTGGGAAAAATATTATTGCAATACATGGTTTCAAAAATACAGTTATCTAACAGCTCTACACCATCCAGAATTCCAAGGGAAAATTACATCTAAAATATTATTTTTTTAAAATGGACCCACAGCACATGGATTGATGGAAAGGAAATGAAAAAGCAGAAATAATCCCAGGCATATTCAGCTATTTGATCTTTCACAAATGAGCCAAAAACATACACTGGAGGACAGACAGCCTGTTTAATAAATCGAGCTGAGAAAATTGGCTTTCCACATGAAAACGATTGGATCCAGACCCATACATCTCACTGTGTTCTATATTAAAATGAAAATAGATCAAAATCTAAATGTTAAAACAAAAACACTTAATATGCTGCGAGATAGAATAGGTGCAACTCTTGAAGACATAGGTGTAGGTACACACTTTCTGAATAAACCCAATAGAACAAGAAATAATGCCATAAATCAACAGTGGGATAATATCAAATTAAAAATCTTCACAGCAAAAGAAACAACCAGCAAAGTGAAGAGACAATCTACAGAACAGGAAAAAATCTTTGTCAGTTATTCCTCAGATGGAGGACTAATATCTAGAGTATATAAGGAACTAAAAAAATCAGACCCCTCAGAAAAAAAAGGACCCAGTCAAAAAATGGGTAACTGAATTGAATAGACGATTCTCAGAAGAATTACAAGTGGTTAATAAATACATGAAAGAATGCTCAACATCAGTGCCCATTGGAGAAATGCAAATTAAAACTACATTGAGATTCCACCTTACCCCAAGAAGAATGACTGTCATCACACACGCACACACACACACACACACAAATACCAAATTCTAGTGAGAATATGGGGAAATGGAACTCTTCTACATTTTTGGTGGGAATGTAAACTAGTAAAACCACTATGGAAATCAGTGTAGAGATTCCTCAAAAAGCTAAAACTAAGAATTCCATTTGACACAGCTATTCCCCTTCCTACGTACCTTCTCTAAAAAGTTAAAGTCGTATTAGAGGGGCATGTGTATACCCATGTTTGTAACAGAACAATGTATAATAGATAAATCTTGGAAATGATCTGTATGTCCATCAACAGATAAACAGATTAAAAAATGTGGTATTTATACACAGTGGAGTACTACTTTGCCATAAAGAAAAATAAACTTCAGGCATAGAGAAACAATGGATGAAATGAGGTGGAAAGGGAAGGAAAGGGGATACAGGGAAAAAAAGAATTGAAAGAAAAATATGATAAAAATAGAGATTTCATAAGTGGGGAGGGAACCAGGACTCAGAAGGAACAGGAAGAGAGGGGAGGCTCTTCTGCATCAGTTTCCCCAAGTTGGTGGCACCCATCTTTGTCCTCCAAACATCTTGTAATCTCTTTCTCTTTTCCCACTTCTCTGTCTTCTCCTTAATCTATTTTGGGTCCTGACCCTTGAGGACCGAATTGACATATCGTGAATTTATGTATTGTATATGATTGTTTTGCATTCTGTTGTATGGCCACAAATTTAGTTCATACAGTTGAGGGTTGCACATCAGGGGTTGGATCAGTTTATTGTTTTGTTGGCTGTGTTTGATGCTGTTGGTGCCCCTACAACCAAAATTAACATGATCGTTCTGGGTAGCTGTTGGCCCTGATGGTCCAGGACTGAGATTGACTGGGGGTCACGGAGAGTGCTGAGGCATGGTGCCAAAGAACCAGGGACTGGGCCAGGCAAGCAATAGCTTCTCATCTCTAACAAACTGAGGAGGTTGGATCTTCTAACAGACACAGAGCCCAGGAACCAGCTGCAGCTGGAAGATACTTCAGAGAAGTGATCATCACCTGGATGTCCTTAATATCACCAATAAAGCAATCTACCATAGGCAACTAACAAGTATCATTCTAGGAATTAAACTAAAAGATAAAAGAAATGAGAAGACACTTAAACAAGATACAGCCTCAGACTCCCAATTCACCAAAGGCAAACCCAGGGGACAATGAGTCTGGAAAATCTGAAAGCCCCCTGCCAGGACTCTCCAAAGTGGTAACAAAGCAATTGAATGAGGCTCTGGAAAAAAATGAAATCAGAAATAACCTATCAAATAACTACAGAGATTACCAAAATACACACCATACTTCGTGATGCTAGAGCAGACACAGATAAAAAAATAATCGAGATTAGCAACATAGGAAACAAATAAACATCATAAAGCAGATTAAAGCAGGTATCTAGGAGAATAAAAACTCCATTGAAAGTATTTGAAGCAGATTAAGCCAATGTGAGGACAGGATCTCAGATATTGAAGACAGGCTTGCAGATAATGATCAGGAAATGAAAGATTTCTCAAAACTAGTGAGGAAACATGAGAAATCAATCCGGCAGCTTCTTGATGAGATAAAGAAGAATAAATTCAGATTAATTGGAGTCAATGAACAAGCTGGAAATACCACAAATCACATTAAAAACATGTTCACAGACACCATAATAGAAAATTTTCCTGGTAGAGGAAAAATAATTTGGCATACAAACAAGTGAGGCATATAGAACTCCAATTAGTAATGATCAAAAAAAAATCTACTTCCAGGCATATCATAGTCAAGATTTCAGAAATTCAACACAAGAATAAAATCTTAAAAGCTGTCAGGGAAAAGAAGCAAATCACTTATAAAGGAAAACCTGTCAGAATTACAGCTGACTTCTCAGCACAAACTTTCAAGTCAAGGAGAGCTTGGAGTAAAGTACTCCAAGTTCTAAAGGAAAACAACTTTCAACCCAGATTGATGTATCCCACAAAACTGTCTTTCAAAATTGATGGAGAAATAAGATACTTCCATGACAAAAAACATGTGAGGAAATTTATGACACCAGACCAGCACTCCAAAATGTTCTGAAGGACAATTAAGAAAGAGATAATAAGAACTACAGCTCCATGAACCCCAATAGAAGGAATCCACCAGGAAAGGCAAATAGTTAGAGGGATGGGGAAAAGAAAAAAAGGGGAAGCCAATAATAGGAAAACAACATGATAAGGATAAGTCAGTACTTATCAGTTTTAACCATTAATGTTAATAGTCTCAATTCAGGAGTCAAAAGACACAGATTGGCAGAATGGATCAAAAAGCAATATCCTACAGTATGCTTTGTACAAGAAACACATTTAATTCGAAAAGAAATTCATAAACTGTAAGTCAAAGGATGGAAAACAATACTCCATGCAACGGGAATTCAGAAAAAAGAAGAGGTTGCTATTCTATTTGCAGATAAAGTCAATTTCAAGCTAAGACTGATTAAAGAGACAAAGAAGGTCACTATATCTTGGTAAAGGAAAAATCCAAGAGGAAGAGATAGCAATCATAAATATATATGCAACAAATAGTGCACCCAGTTATGTAAAAGAATTATTAATGGACATGAAAAATCAAATAAGCCTTAATACAATTGTACTAGGAGACCTCAACATCCCGCTGTCACAAAGAGATTAACTAGACAAAAAATCAATAATGAAATATTAGAACTAAATCAAACTTTTGAACAAATGGACTTAATAGATGTCTATAGAGTCTTCCACCCCACAACATCAGAATACACATTCTTCTCAGCTTCACATGGGACATTCTCCATAACAGAGCTTATACTGGTTCATAGAACATCTTTAAGTAAATGTAAAGGAATTGAAATTATCCCATGCATACTATCAGACCACAGTGCAATGAAATTGGAAATCCATGCCAAAGGACTTGATCAACACATGGAAATGAATAGCACCCTACTGAACAATCAGTGGGTCACAGAAGAAATTATAGAATTAGACAGTTTTTACAGTTGAATGACAATGACAATACAACATAGTGGAACTTGTGGGACGCAATGAAAGCAGTCTTAACAGGGAAATTTATAGCAGTAAATAACCACATCAAGAAAACAGAGCAAGTGCATATAAACAATTTAATGTTGAACCTCTAGCTTCTAGAAAAAGAAGAGCAGGCTAAACCAAAGCTCATAAAAGGGAGGAATTTATAAGGATCAGAGCAGAAATTAACACACTGGAGACTAAAAAAAACAATACAAAGAATCACTGAATCGAACATTTAGTTCTTTGAAAGATTAAACAAAATTGACAAACCCTGGGGCCAACCTTACAAAAAAAAAAAGAAAAAAGACTGAAACCCATGCAATTAGGAATAAAAAGGGTGAAATCACAACAGATGCTGTAGAAATCCAGAAAATCATCTATACCTACTTTGAAAACTTGTATTCTAATAAGATGGAAAATACAGAAGAAATGAACAGATTCCTAGATACATATGAATCACCAAAGTTGAATCAAGAAGATATAAAAATTCTAAATAACCCAATATCAATGAATGAATAAAGATGTAATTATAAACCTATCAACAAGAAAAGCCAAGGCCCTGACGGCTTCACTGCTGAGTTCTACACAAAATTTAGTGAAGACATAACACAACTACTTCTCAGAATCTTTAATGAAATCGAACAGGAAGCCATTCTCCCAAATTCATTCCTGGAAGCAAGTGTTACTCTGATCTCAAACCCAGAGAAGGACCCAACTAAGAAAGAGAATTACAGGCCAATATCCCTAATGAACACTGATGCAAAAATCCTCAATAATATATTAGCAAACAGACTGCAGCAAATCATCAAATAGATTGTACACCATGATCAAGTGGGATCCATCCCAGAGATGCAGATATGGTTCAACATACATAAATCCATGAATGCAATACATTATATTAACAGTGCCAAGGATAAAAATCATCTGATCATCTCAATAGATCCAGAAAAATCTTTTGACAAAGTCCAGCACCTATTCATGATAAAAACCCTACAAAAAATTGGAATAGATGGTCTTTATCTCAATCTGATTAAAGGAACAATCTACAACAAACCAACAGCCAACATCATACTAAATGAATATAAACTGAAAGTTTTCTCTCTAAAATCAGGAACAAGACAAGGATGTGCACTGTCTCCACTCTTATTCAACATAGTCCTGGAAACCTTAGCTGGAGCAATTAGATGAGAAAGAAATAAAAGGAATAAAGATAGGAAAGGAAGAAGTTAAAGTATCGTTATTTGCAGATGACATGATGTTCTACATAGAAGACACCAAAAACTCCACCAAAAGGCTTCTAGATTTAAGAAGTAAATTCAGTAATGTATCTGGTTACAAAGTTAACACTTAAAAATTAATAGCCTTTCTTTACACAAATAATAAACTCACTGAGAGAGAAATTCGGGAAACAATACCTTTTACAATAGCATTCAAGAAATGAAATACTTAGGCATGAATCTAACTAAAGATGTAAAAAACCTCTATATTGAAAACTGTAGTATTCTGAAAAAGGAGATTGAAGAGGATATTAGAAAATGGAGAGATACCCTATGTTCTTAGCTAAGAAGAATTAATATAGGGAAAATGGCCATACTTCCAAAACTGTTATACAGATTCAATGCAATCCCAATCAAAATTCCAATAACATATCTTACGAAATTAGAGAAGAAAATCCTTAAATTCATCTGCAACCAGAAGAGACCTAGATTAGCAAAGGCGATGTTGGGCAACACAGACAAGACAGGGAGCATCACAAGCTCAACTTGAAATTATACGATAAAGCTACTGTGATAAAAAACAGTGTGGTACTGGCAAAAAAACAGACCCAAAGATCAATGGAACAGATTAGAAGATGCAGAAACAACTGCAGACACACTAAGCTACCTTATCTTTGTCAAAGTGTCAAACACACTCATTGGAAGAAAGACAGCCTCTTTAATAAATGGTGTTGGAAAAACTGGCTTTCCACATAATGAAGATTAAAACTGGACCCGTACCTTTCACCATGTACTAAGCTAAAATCTGAATGGATTAAAGATCTCAATGTTAAAACAGAAACATTAAATTTGCTGCAAGGTAGAGTAGGTAAAATTCGTGAAGACATTGGTGTAGGCAAAGACTTTATGAATAAAATTCAGATGCAGAGGAACTACTGCAAAGAAGCAACAAATGGGATCTCATTCTACTGAAAAGCTTTTGCACAGCAAGAGAAACCACCAACAGTGTGAAGAGACAACCCACAATGTGGGTGAAAATGTTTGCCAGCTGTCCCTCAGATAAAGGATTACTATCAAGAACATATAAAGAACTCAAAAAAAATCAGTCCTCCCAGATTTAAAGACCCAATCCAAAAATGGGCATCTGAGATGAACACACACTTCTCAGATGAAGAAGTACAAACTGCAAATAAATACTTGAAAAAAATGTTCAACAGCACTGGTCATTTGAGATATGCACGTGAAAGTAACGCTGAGATTCCACCTCACCCCAGAAAGAATGGCTAGTATTAAGAAGTCAACCCATAGCTGGAGGAGCTGTGGACAGAAAGGAACCCTTCTCCACTGTTGGTGAGAATGCAGGCTGCTCCAGCCACTGTGGAAGTCAGTGTGGAGGTTCCTCAGAAAGCTAGGATTGGAGGTCCCACTTGACCCAGCTATTTCCCTTCAGGGAAAACATCGTACCACAGTGATATATGTACACCTAAGATTATAGCAGCACAGCTCATAATAGCCAGATTTTGGAAACAACCTAAATGACCATCCACTGAAGAATGGACAAAAAAGATGTGGTATTTCTATATAATGGAATACTACTCAGCTATAAAGAACAGTAAACTGGACACTTTTATACTTAGGATGCACCTTGAGAATATACTTATTAGTGAAATAAATAAGTCACACATGTGTAAGCATTGTACTGTTTCACTTGTGTGACAAGCTGAAAGAAAAACTACGTATATGTTTATGTATGTGTACATGTATATAAAAATAGTTAAGATAGTTTAAAAAAACTAAAGCACAATGGCCTCCTTTGTCATCCCCATGGCCTGGCCAAAAATAAATTCAATGCCTTCCTTCGCTGAAAGAAAAAAAAAATCTGCTGTGATTTTGATAGATATTGAGGTGAATCTGTAGATAAGTTTAGGGAGAATAAGCGTTTTGATATTTGTCCAACTCACATACATAGTCTCTCTCCACTTCTTTAGGTTGTACTTGAGTACTTTTGATCAGATTTATAGTTTTTAGTATACAGATAATTAATATATTTTGGTAGATTTATATAGTAATGTTACTTTAAGCTTTTTTGTGATATTGTAACTTGTGCCTTTACAATTTTAGTTTTGAATTGTTCATTTTGTATATGAGCCAACACTAGATTTCTGTATGTGGCTTTGTGACCTTGTACTATGACCTTGTTAAAACTGCTTGTCTGTTCTATTGATTTTTATGCTGATTCTTTGTAAATAATCTATAATCTACATTTAAAAAATTTTAAAAATATAGTTAAAAATTCAAATTACTATCAAGAACACAGTTCATAGACCATGAAGGGTTAGTAAAGTATGCATTCTAACTCTTGGTATTTTCTATTTTCCCCACCTGAGAAAGTTTTAATGCATTTTCTCCCATTGCCTGACATAGGAACTAGATGTATTTTCTCCAGTCTTAAAGCTAAGAGTCTATGCCTCTGCCCAGCCATTATCACCATCCCATATTCATTCTCCAAGAACATAACAGAGAATGTTCATTTAACTCTAAAGGTGTGTTCTGTATTTCACTGGATCACGTGTCTTAGTCGACCATGGAAAACATCACTGTGGTTTCTTTTTTCCAATGTCTTCTAGTTACACATAGTCCTGGTCTGACAGTAAATCATCAAGACTTGTTAATTCTTCTTTTGACTAGAATAGTCCTATGTTTGAATGCATCCTCTGACTTTCTCTAAGAATTTTTTTTTATCGATAGTGATAAAAAAAAAGGCCTATAGTTGCAAATAGGTTCAGGAAACTAATAATATATACATGCCTTATTTGAGATCTTCCAGAAGAACTGTGGGATTGGCCAGTATCCTATTCATGTTTTCTGGAACAATCATGCTGAGTAATTGAATCTTCCTGGTTTGTTAGTTTGTCAGTTAACACTGCTGCTTGAGCACAGCACTTTCACCGAGATGGCCAATCACAATTGGGTAGGGAATGAGAGGTGACATCATTACTAGGAGTAGAAAGCAAGCTTTGCATGGCAAATCCCCCTTCATGCTATTTCTAGATATGTTTATTTTCAATAATATTATAATTGATGCTTTGCATCTAGAAATGGTTTTCATACGGTCATTCTACTTTTTCAGAAGCCACTTGGTCCTTCAACTCAAGAACAATGATAAAAGACAGAATTTCAATCTGTGCTTTAGCATTAGCCATTATCTGCCTTGCATAAATCATTTCACTTCTCTAAATGTCAGGTTATTCACAAGTAAGTGAAAAGTTAAGGAAAATCAGACAGGCATCTTGCAGCGCTAATAAACTACTATTCAGTGGTACATTTAATTTGAATGACACATGAGCAAGGGTAAAAATAAAAATGGTATGTTTTAATTCATGGATTCATGGAATGAGAATTGGGAGATACCTCAAAGATTATCTAGGGATCACAAAATCTAACCTTCACATTAGAAGATGATAGATTCATTGTTTTTCTGAAAGGGAATGCTATGTAATAAATAATTGTAGCTGAAGACTTTTAAAATAAAAAGCATATGAACAAAATGGATTTTTCCATGATCTAGCTTCAGAAAATATGAGTCCTAGGGGGAAAAAGTGTCTTGTCCATTATTTTATTCTTACGATTTTGCAAGTATTTGATATATGCTTTATATAGTTTTGCTAAGTAATTCACAGTTTCTGAGGCAGATACTAGTGTCTCCATACAGCTGTGGAGTTCAGAAATGCAAGATAAGCCAGGCGTGGCGGCTCATGACTGTAATCCCAGCTCTCAGGAGGCTGTAACAGGAGGATCATTGTGAGTTCAAGACCTGCCTGGGCTACAAAGCGAGCTCAAGGCCAGCATGAACTGCATAGTGAGACCTTGTCTCAAAAAGACCAAAAAGAAAAAGAAAAAGAAAAAGATACTACATAGAAGGCTGTGTAATTCATTCAGTGTTGACTATCTTGTAAGTGGAAACCTAAGAATATTCAAACCAAAGTTGGTTCAACTTTAAAATCTATACTCACTTTATTCTATTGCATACTTTGTCTTACACTGAGATTTTGTTGCAAGCCAGTCCTTCACACAGTGCATCTTTGGCATGGGCTAGCTTTAAAGCTCAGAAAAGAGATTCTTCAAAGTTGAGATCCATGCTATTGCAATTTATTTCATTTGATTGTTCATTTCTTCCTTGAAAATACAAATTATTTCACAAAGGAAATCATCTATTTCAATAGTACTTAATTATCCTAACTATATTATTGCTTCTATAAAACTACTTTGGAATTATACTAAAATTGTTTGCAACTTTCCCCTAATATTTATCCTTAATCGGTTATTATCATACTAGTCCTTGGATTCCACAGATATGTCAAAATGTTTATGGAAAAAAGTCATAAAGTCAAATATTTAATCTTCAGGAAATATTTGTATACAATTTGCAGTAGTTTCATATTTAACATTTCTTCTCATTAGCACAAATTATATAGTTCCCAAAATGACTTAGTAGCCATATGTGGACTGAAATTTCTGCCTGTGCTTGAGTGTTCTCTTTCTTATGTTTGTTGTTGAAAGGATTGCAAATATGAATAAAATTTTATTGAACACTGAAATTGCAAAAACTATGACTATTAAAGTGAAAAAATGTATGTTTACAATCACATCACAAAAACAATAAATTATTTTATAAACATACTCCTAATTGAAAATTTTGAGGATTAACTTCTAGTTTGGAAATTATGGCTACCTTTCAAGAAGGGCATCATTCTTCAATGCCCATCATTAGAATAATCAAAATGATGAAGAAAATATATACACATGCACAAATATGTGTTAATAAGCTTTTGTATGAGCTTTTTAATGGGTTAGTGCATAAGATTAGATAAACAAGACTAAATAAAATACATACACACAATTATATACATAGTAAACTGTGGAGCACTAAAGAAAGAAAAGAGATCTTAAAATAGCCAGACCAAAGACAAATCACTTAAAATTGTGTAATTATTATGTTGATAGCTAACTTTCCATGAACACCAATGGAATCAATGAAGACAATGGACTATTATCTTTTAATGAATTGAAGGTAGAAAATATAAACTAAAAAGGACTTCTGAGACTAAAACAAGGATATTTAACCAAAATTTAAAAATAAAAGTAACATAAGGATGTGCATAAAATGGTAACAATGGTTATTTTTAAACATTGCAATCTTCACATTTTGTTTATAAATAATATCTTCCAGTGATATGCAAGTGATTGTATCTTTGCACAGAACTATAGAGCTGTAGAAATGATCATGAAGGTTGAAATCTTGCAAAAATGATCTTAATAACTAATGGAAAAATGTGCAATGAATTTTAAATTTTGTCAAAAAATATTTTCTTACTATGTATTATAATTATATAAGGAAATAAAATATAGTAATACTCATTTAGTACACTTATTGCAAATATTAGAAATCTTGAGAATAAAAGTTTAACTTTTTGAAGAAAGTTATCTGGAGTACTTTGAACAGTGTTTGGCCTCCTCTAATTGTATAACTTACAACATGGAGAAAACATCTTTTTATGCCTTGTCCAACTATAAGATTCATTCTTGTTTGTATCACTGTTTAATATGGTCTCCTTTATATTTTAAATGTCATAAAATACATCTAAAAGTTTGTTTAATGGGACACTTTTTGGCAGCATCACAACCTCTGTTGTAATAAAGGTATTCTTCATTTATGTTGACAAATTCAATTTGCCTCAAGTTCCTGCAGTGGTATATTTATAATGTCTCAAAAAGCAGCACTGGCAATGTTCTCATAGGGCACTATTTCTTCTAAAATTCCATTTACAGTAAGTTCAAATTTTATTTGCAACATTATCTTCTTTTTTGTTTCACTTTCATCTTTGTTGGCCAATTCTGTCTTTTGTTATGTGCTTTTGTAAAGTGCTACATAATGAGTTTGTCACTGCCAGACAAGGAATGTTACGGTTTAGACCTAAAGTATTCTCCAAAAGTTTCATGTGTTCAGAGATGAAGCTTTTGAAAGGTGATTGGATCATGGCAGTGCTATTCTTAATAGCAAATTAATCCATTGATGAGTTTGTAACTAAACATGCAGCTATGAGGTTGGGCCTGATTGGAGCAATCCTGTGGAGGATATATCTCCCCCTCTCATTCCTCCCTTATTTTTCTATTTCCTGGCTGCCATGAAAAGAGCAGATTTCCATCATCAAACCTTTCCGAGATGATGCTTCTGCCTTGAAGCCCATTGCCCTTGGATGGAATACCCTCAGTTATGAACTAAATTAAACCTTTCTTCCTATGAGCTGTGGGTGCTAGGCATCGTGTCCCAGCAATGAGGTGCCGACTAGCACAAGGAGGGTATGGTAGTTAGGGTGGATTTTCAACTTACTGGTTTTGGGATCCTCCCCAGACTGGTGGAGCACACTTCTCGGTGGGCCTAGGAGGGTTATACAGGCATTGCCTTGAGGTTTATGTCTGTTTCTCTGCCACTTCTAACACTTTCCTCCTGGTCTATGTCCCACTCACTTGGAACCAAGCAGCTTTACTGCAAAATGATGTTTCTACCTTATAGACAGACAATCAAGGACTGAAATCATGCGCCAAATTAATCCCCTACGCCTTTAGGTTGTCAGTATTGGGTATTTTGCTCAGTTACAGGAAAGCTGACTAATACAGAAAAGTTGACACCAAGAGTAGGGCTATTGTTGTAACTATATCTGACTGTGTATCTTATAAGAATTTGGAAATCACTTATGGGAAGAAGTTGAACAATGTTGGCAAAGTAGTCTAGAGAATCTCTAGCATGTTATGAACAGTGCTGGATGGGCATTGCTAATCAGAACCCAAAAGTCCAGAATACTGAAAGGAAGGAGGAGAGTAAAGCTCAGAAAGTTTCAGTTTGGAGCAAGGATTTCATTGGCAGCTGAAATGGAAGCCATGTGTGTCATACTCCCTGGCAAAAAATTTTGTCTACAAGTTGCCCATTTTCTGAGACATTGCAGAAGACTAAGATGAAAAGTTATGGGCTACTTAATTATGTGGAAGAAATTTAAAAAGACAATCTAACATTTGGCTGTCTGTTCTTAGCCCAATTTATAGTGAGAATTGAAAGTTAAAAACAGAAGGAGTAGGAAAAAATTGAAAAATTTAAATTTTAATGGAGAATGAAACACATGCAAATTTGGGGCCAAAGAAAGTATAACTGCTAAGAAGATTAGCATCATTAAAAAGACACCAATTACTTTATGCAGGGACAATAATAATGATGAGTTGAGGTCATCTCAGGAAACAGCAAAGGGTGATTGCAAGCTTAAGGGACCTTTGCAAGCACAAAAGGGCAAAAGAGTGAACCTTTCTTTTGAGAAGAGTCTCTGGGGTTCCTGCTTGAGTAAGGCCTCCTGGGATATTGGTTCCCCAGCATTCATTTTACTGGGCTCAGCCTTCCAGACACTTGGACTGCATTGCAGTCCTGCTCCAAGTGGCCTGGCTGTTGTTCCGAATGACTGCAGGCTTTGATGTGGATGGCAGGGTGCTTGTTTTACTGCTATGCAGAATGGAAGAGTCACCAGATCAGGCTGGTTTCCACCCACATTGCAGAGGAAGCCCAGGAAGCCCATGGAAGGAGACCCTGTGAGGGCGCTGCATGGAGCTGTAAGAATGAAGCCAAAGGTGCAGTGGAGACACAAAGAAATCAATAATGCCAGGAACATGGAATTCCTGTCAAATAAACCAGGATGC
>RJWM01017311.1:0-43435 GCA_004363535.1 Dasyprocta punctata | reverse complement strand
GGTTGCTAGGCAGAGGGGCTAAAATTGACGTCATCCTTCCCTGTGTATAAATAAACCGGCAACATTGGTTGAGCAGTTCCTTTCCTCCCATCAGGAGGATAAGGGCTCCACCTGACTCCAGCTTTCTGTCTGTCTTTATTTTCTTAGCCTCTCGCAGTCCTTCACCCCAAGAACCTTAGGAGCCACATGGGTCGCGGCAGCCCAGGGCTTAGCCAGGGACCCAGACTCTGTACAGTCCCTGCTGGGGGAGCCCAGGAGGTGATGGCCAGGGTGAGGGTGGGATGTCAGGGAAGAGAGACAGAGGGGAGGGCAGGAGGGGCAGAGTCAGAAGAAACAAGATAGACAGAGACCGAGGGTCCTCAGAGTCAGCCTTGCTGAGGCCTCAGCTCAGAACAAGGTGGGGCAGCCCCTCACCACCCTCCTTCTCTCCAGGACAGCTCCCCGTCACACCCTCCCTCTTGGTGCAGCCAGGACCCACGGTGTCCTCAGGAGAGGATGTCACCCTGCTGTGTCAGTCACAAATTCCCATGGACACTTTCCTTCTGTCCAAGGTGGGGGCAGCCCATCTCCCCTGTGTCTGAGATCAGAGTCCTGAACTCAGCAGTTAAAGGCAGAATTTAGCCCTCGGGAGGACCTACAGGTGCTATGGCTCTCAGGACTCATTTCCATATCTGTTGTCACAGCCCAGCGAGCCCCTGGAGCTCGTGATCTCTGGTGAGCTCCTCTAAACCCCATCAGTCTGTGTTCAAAATATCATCCAGGACAGTGCCCTAAGGATATTTCTGGCTGGGATTAGGATGAGGGTCTCTAGTGTTACACCCTCAAGGGAAGGAGTCTAGCCGCAGTCCTGGCAGGTGTGTTCAACCCATCACACCATTGGAACATCAAGGTCTCCATGCGGGTAGCAGGAGGATTTGGGGAAGGCCTCAGGAAGGATGTAGGAAAGTAGGCAGAGGCAGTCCCAGCCCCTCACTCTCCTCATCCCCATTCCCAAGATGCTCTAGGGCTCTATCTCCCAACCTCAGGGCCCAGCTCCACAGCAGGAGTCTTGGGCTCTGTGCCAGTGTCCTGCCTGTGTCCAGGCTGCCTGGAGACTCAGCCCCTCTCCGTCCTGGTTCCAGTCTCAGTTTGGAGGGACTGGGTCCAGGGGACTGGTGGTCAGGCGCAGAGGAGGTCAGCAACTTCAAGTCCCTATAGGCTCAACATCAGGGCTCAATAAGTATTGGTTCAAGGCAGTGTGAAATGTAGGGGATAAGCTTGAGTGAGGAGCAATCAGTTGAAGTGGGGAGCAGGGCTTCCAGCTCCTTCTCTCCCCTCCTATCCCATGGCAGCCCTGAGAATCTTCCCTCAAGCCCATGGAGCCAGGAACCCCGGCAGAAGGTGGCTCCTTGTGTCCCTGCAGATGCTGCTGTGAAGGACACCGATTCTAAGGATGGAGTGGAGCTGTACACTCCGGCGAGACCCCTGAGCTTTCACAGGGCACAGGAACTTCCTGTCTCCCAGTTTAGCCTGGGGACCCTGATCTGTCCCCCACCACTCGGCTCTCAGGGATCTCATAGATGAGTCCTCCCTTCTGGAAGCCCCAGCCTCTGCCTGCTGTGGCTCCACCCTCTGCAGGTTTCCTGTGACCTCGGGGTCCCCTCCCTTTGTCCCCTTCCTGGCCCTCAGCCTCTATCTGGCTGTTCCCTGCTCCTGGATCTGGGAAGGACCCCGAGTGAGTGAGCCTCCCCACCCCTTTGAGGCCCCTCCCTCATTCATGCAGCATTCATGGGACCTGGCTCCATGGTGGCTGCAGATACAGTGGTGAGCACAGCCCCCTCCAAACCTGAGTCACCTTGAGGTGGGAGGTCAGGTCAGGAGAGCACAGAGCTGTGAAAGAAAATAAAACAGAGACAGATAGAGTGCAGGAGGGCCAGGGAGAATCACAGGGAGGACTCTTGTAAGGTGAGCACTGAGCAGAAGCCTGCATGGAGAGGGCCATGTGAACCTCTAAGGTGTCACCACTGCAGGCAGAACACACAGCAAGTACAAAGGCCCCAAGGCAGAGACAGTATCCTTTGGGAAGATGGATCCTGTGGCTGGAGCCCAGCAAACAGGGTCCAAGAGTCAGGATGCAAGGGCAGCTCTGTAGGAATCAAGCAGCCACATCCCTTAAACCACAGGAAATCCCTGAAGGTCCATGAGGATGGGACAGAGTCTGGTTTATTTTGTAAAGGATCCCTCTGGCCACCATATGGGAACCTGGCTGCAGGAGACCAGGGAGGAACCTAAGAGACCCCTTCTCTGTCTCTGTCTCCCTGCTGCAGAGCCCACCTGATGAAGACCCCCCTGGAGTGATGTACGCACGTGAAGCAGTCAGCACCAAGGAGAGGAGGGACCTCCCCTCCTTTGGCTCTGTCAGGGCAACTCCTGGACACCAAGAATGGCCAGGCAATGGAGGACAGACAGATGGGCACTCAGCTGGGTCCTGCACCCCCAGGTCCCAAGCTTCCCCAGTGGCAAGCAAACCTCCCTTCTCCCTCTCTCCCTTGAAGGCTGCTGCCTGTGAGGGTCCCCAGGATGTAACCTATGCCCAGCTGTGCAGCTGGACGCTCTGACAGAGGACAACTGCACCTCCTTCCTTCCAAGATGAGGCCTTCCCAGCAGAGCCCAGTGTGTATGCTGCCCTGTTGCCCAATGTAGGATTTGTCCCAAAGGACACCTCAGCCAGGGACACCTAACAGAGACCTTCAGAGATTCTAGGATCTTCTGAGATTCACCTGACCCTGTAGGGAGAGAGGTCTCACGTTTCTGTGTGTTGGGAATAAAACCAGAAATTCTTCAATTATCACTATGTGAAATAAGAAACAAAATCAAAAGAGAATCTTTAAAATGAGTTATAATATTAAGGACATCAAATTGGAAACTGTAAAATGTGTAAGTCACAGGAAGATCTCCCATATCAGAGTAGGTGTGAATTAAAAAAAAGAAAAAAGAAAAATTCAAACTGGTTGTGGCTGTGCACATTTGTAAGTTGAGCTATTCAGGAGGCTGAGGTCAGTCTGGGTTCCATGGTGATACACAGTCTCAAAATAAAACAATAGAAAAAAATAGGACTGGGATTTGCAACCTGGCTAAATATAGGAGGAATCACTCAAGAGACTAAGAGAAAATCAAGTAACAATACAGGCAATTGGATAAAAGGGAGGGACATAGATTGTGCTGTGAAAAATCAGTATGAAAGATTTATAGATCATAGAAAACATACACCTAATAGTTTGAAATATCCAGAGTAATCCCAGAGGACTTTGTGGTGGGTCTCAGCCCTCACCCAACACAGGAACCAGCATTCTGGGAAGTTGCCAAGCAGCTGGCAGGCTTCACACAGCGAGGCAGAGTCAAGTGACACAGCACAGTGTTGGGGTGTATGGCCCCTCGCCTCACTGTCCCCTCCCCAAACAGAGAACGTCACACCCTGGCAGCATTTCCCCCAGCATACAACCCGGGTGAGTTACCAGGGAGCTGCTCCCTCCCCCACCTGCCCATTTGTTCTCAGACTCTGAGCTGAGAAGCCACTGCTGCCTGTGTTAGGAGTCTTCAGTGTTGGACCCTGAGCCCACCTGAGTCACCATTGGGACCGTGCTGTTTATCCCAACACACTGGGACTTGCATTCAGCTCAGCAACACTGGTCCATTTCAGTCTCCATAGTCAGCACTCTGGGTTCCCTTGAGTCTACACTGGGGTCTCACTGACCTGCTCCAATCCTAGACCCACCAGAGACTCTGTCTGACAACTAACACCAGTGCCTGTGCAACCAGGGTGTACACAGGGCATTCCAAGAAAACTGGGCACAGCAGAGTCTCTACCCTGCACTCAGCCACAGACCCAACACAGTCCCTACCTAATACAATGGACCAGTCCTCTGCCTGGTTAAATATCAAGGATTAGTGACTACCTATTCTGTTTTTGACTCTGGACACCTGTGAGACAGCACTCAGAGCTCTATGCCCTCACTGGACTTATAGAAATCTACCCATTAGTCCTGGGCAGATTTGTTTGTTTTCTGAGAACTTAGAGGACTGAGAGTTTGGTCTGAGCACCCACAGGAGTCTTCATGTATCAGGAGCCTGTGCCACAGATACTGAAAAATCCATCTGGTAAACAGCAGGAAATTAGAAATTAATGGAAAAAATAACTCACAATAATTATGAAAACATGTGGAAATTATAGAAAATGCTACTGAACAACCAATGGGTTGCAGATGAAAATAAAGAAGAAATTAGACAGTTCCTATAATTGAATGATAATGTCAATAGAGTATGTTGAAACTTATGAAATGCAATGAAAGTAGTCACTATAAATTCACAGTGATGAATTATCATATCAGGAAAACAGAATGAACTCAAATTAATGACTTAATATTGAACCTCAAGCTTCTAGAAAAAGAAGAGCAGCCCAGTCCTGCATCTCAGTGCAACCCACCACAGGAATGCTCAGCCAGCCTCACAGGACACAGAGGTACTGAACCCAGCCCAGCCCAGAGCCCCAGAGCTGCTCATCAGGGACTGACCAGCATAGCTGCAGGGCCTTAGAGAACTTGAGCTCTGCCCATCAGAACACAAGGTGCAAGCTCCATTGTTCAGGGATGCAACCAGTGCAGCAGGTACTAGAGGTTGTCAACCCGCCCAGCCAGGAGCAAGGCCCCAGCACTATACACCTGGGATTCACCTGGGCTTGCCTGGCGCAGCGCTCCAGAGGCTAGGAACTCCCCACAACTAGACAAAAGGTCCAGGTGGCGCCACATTATGGGGTGTGCTCCACCTAGCGCTGCCTGGGTTCCAGAGGTCTTGGCACCCACCAAGTAAGGTGGAGGCTCCAGTAGGACACTCTGGAAGTGTGCCCTCACTGGCTGCACAGAAGTTCCAGCTCTACTCAGTCCTACGTCTCAGTGCAATGCACAAGGGGAATGCCTGGCCAGCCTCACAGGACACATAGCCCAGCACCCAAGAGCAACCCAACAAAACACGTCAGGGGAACACGTGGGCAGCCTCACAAACCACAGCACACAGGGTCCAGTGCCAAAATCTGGGGGTGTGCCCCTGCTAGCCATGGGGATACTGGAGGATTGAAGCTCTACATTTTACAGTGTTCCAGTACAATTCATTGGGAGGCTGCCTGTCCATGCACACAGATCCTAGAAGAAAATGACAAAACAAAAAACCAAGAGGCAGTCTCAATCCCCCAGTCCACTAAGAACAAACCCAAGAGACACTGAAATGGAAGACACTGGGAGTCACACAAATGAACTTTCTGAAATGATAGCAAATGCAGTAAAGAAACAACTCCATGAAGCTATGGAGAAACTCAAATCAGAAATAAACTCTCAGCTACAAAATTAAATGACAATCATTATGAAAGAAATGTTGTGTATATCTAAGAATATCAAGATAAAAAATAGAAGAATACAAGAAAATGATAGAAACTTTGAATGCACAATATAAGACACAAATAGAATGCATGAAACAGATTCAAAGGAAAATTCAGGAAATGAAAAATTCCATGGAAAGTTGTCAAAACCACTTGAATGAAGCTGAAGATAGAATCTCAGACCTTGAAGACAGCATGAGAGCTTATGATTATGAAAGAAAAGAGCTCTTAAAAATAATAAGGAATCAAGAA
Organism: Dasyprocta punctata; assembly: GCA_004363535.1. Classification (NCBI taxonomy): domain Eukaryota; kingdom Metazoa; phylum Chordata; class Mammalia; order Rodentia; family Dasyproctidae; genus Dasyprocta; species Dasyprocta punctata. Next base: position 37,776 of record RJWM01017311.1, on the reverse strand, counting down.
ACAACAATTCAACAGCTGAAACACAGTGCCAAGAGAAATAACATAAGATTAATAGGCATAAATGAAAAAGCAGGGCTCAATATTAACGACCTGTGAAGAATACTTTCAGAAATAACAGTTGAAATTTTTCCAAACATGGGAAAAGAATCTGATAAACAGGTAAGTGATGAACATAAAACCCCAATCAACCATAACCAAAATAAAACTTCATCCAAACATGTAATAATTAGGGTATCAGAAATACAGCTGAGACAAAATATTAAAAGCTATCAGAGAAAAGAAACAGATCACTTCTGAAGGAAAGCCTATTGGAATCATGGCAGACTTCTGAACACAAAACTTTAAGTCAAGAAGAGATTGGAGTGAAGTATTTCAAATCCTGAAAGAAAACAACTTTCAACCCAGACTGATGTACCCTGCAAAACTATCTTTAAAAACTGATGGAGAAATAAGATCCTTCCATGACAAAGAACAACTGAAGAAATTTATGGCCACCAAATCAACACTACAAACAGTACTGAAAGACACTGTAGAAAGAGACAAAGATAGCTACAATCTTAAGAACAACAATGAAAGGAAACCACTAAGTGTGGCAAATGATTAAACAGAAAATGTAGAAAACCAACAACAGAAAGATACCATGAAAGGGATGAGTCAGTACAGATCAGTTATATCAATCAGTGTAAATGGTCTCAATTCACCAATAAAAAGAAATGGACTAGCAGAGTGGGTTAAGAAACAAAACCCAACAATATGCTGTGTACAAGAAACACGTTTCACTCAAAAGAAAATTCACAGACTAAAAATCAAAGGCTGGAAAGCAATACTCCATGCAACAGGAACCCAGAAAAAAGCAGGGGTAGCTATTATGGTTGCAGACAATATGAACTTCAAACCGAAAATGATCAAAAGAGATAAAGAAGGTCATTACATACTCGTGAGGGGAAAACTTCAAGAGGAAGAGATTACAGTCATAAATATATATGCAGCAAATATGGGAGCACTCAACTATGTAAGACACTTCTTAATAGACATGAAAAACCAAATAAACAGTAATACAGTTGTAACAGGGTCTTTAATACCCCACTGTCACAGAGAGACAGATCAACCAAACAAAAAATCAGCAAAGAAATAACAGAACTGAATCAAACTTGTGAACAAATGGACCTAGTAGATGTGTACCGAGTATTCCACCCATCAACATCAGAATACACATTCTTCTCAGCTGCACATTTGTCATTCTCTACAATGGATCATACTCTGGTCCACAAAACATGCTTAGGCAAATGGAAAGGAACTGAAATAATTCCATGCATATTATCTGACCATAGTGGAGTAAAATTGGAAATGAATGACAAAAAAACTTACAAGAACACCATAGACACATGGAAATCAAGTAATACTCTCCTAAATAACCAATGGGTCACAGAAGAAATTAAAGAAGAAATCAAACAACATCTACAACTGAATGAAAATACAAATACAAATTATCAGAACCTGTGGGACACAATAAAAGCAGTCCTCAGAGGGAAATTTATAGCACTAAACTCCCACTTCAGAAAAATGGAAAGAACACACATAAACAACCTAATGCTGCACCTCAAACTTCTAGAAAAAGAAGAGCAAGTCAAGTCCAAAGCCCAAAGAAGGGAGGAAATTATTAAGATTAGAGCAGAAATTAATGCGGTTGAAACTATGAAAACAATAAAAGAATTAATGAATTGGAGAGTTGGTTCTTTGAAAGAGTAAATAAAATTGATAAGCCCGTAGCCAACCTTATCAAAAAGAGGAAAGATAAAGCTCAGATTCATGCAATAAGAAATGAAAAGGGCAAAATCACTACAGACCATGTGGAAATACAGAAGATCATCAAAACCTACTTCAAAAACCTTTACTCACATAGATTCAATAACACAGAAGAAATGCACAGATTCCTAGAAACCTATGAATTACCAAAGCTGAATAACCCAATTTCAGCAAATGAAATTGAAAATGTAATTAGAACCCAACCAAGAAAGAGAAGCCTGGGCCCTGATGAATTCGCTGCTGAATTCTATAAGAAATTTAGGGAAGACTTAAGGCCAACATTCCTCTAACTCTTCAATGAAATTGAAAGGGAAGTAAATATCCCTAACTCATTCCTATAAACAGCTATTACCCTAATACCAAAACCAGAGAAAGACCCAGCGAACAAAGAAAATTACAGGCCAATCTCCCTGATGAGCATAGATGCAAAAATCCTCAATGAAATACTGGCAAATAGAATACAGAAATTTATCGGGAAAATTATACACCGTGATCAAGTGGGATTCATCCTAGGAATGCAAGGATGGCTCAACATATGCAAATCAATAAATGTAGTACACTATATCAACAGGGCCAAGGACAAGAACCACATGATCATCTCAATAGATGCAGAAAAAGCTTTTGACAAAATCCAACACCCATTCATGATAAAAACCCTACAGAAAATCGGAATAGATGGTCTCTACCTCAACTTGATAAAAGCCATGTATCATAAACCAATAGTCAACATCTTACTAAATGGAGAAAAGCTGAAAACTTTCAACCTAAAATCAGGAACAAGACATGGATGTCCATTATCACCACTCCTATTCAATATAGTTCTGGAAATACTAGCCAGAGCAATTAGACAAGAGAAAGCAATAAAGGGAATAAGGATGGAAAAGGAAGAAGTAAAATTATCACTCTTTGCAGATGATATGATACTCTACATAGAAGACTCCCAAAAATCCATTGTAAGATTTCTAGAAGTAATAATCAAATTCAGTAATGTTGCTGGATACAAGGTGAACACTCAAAAATCAGTAGCATTCCTGTACACAAACAACAAAGTCACTGAGAGAGAAATAAGGGAAACCACACCCTTCACTATAACATCCAAAAAAATGAAATACTTAGGAATCAATCTAACAAAGGAAGTAGAAGATCCATACAATGAAAATTACATTACTCACAAGAAGGAAATCGAAGAAGATTTCAGAAAATGGAAAGATATTCCCTGTTCATGGATAGGAAGAATAAACATCGTGAAAATGGCCATTGTCCCAAAATTATTATACAGATTTAATGCAATCCCAATCAAAATACCACTTGCCTACCTCACAGAGCTAGAGAAAGCATTCCTGAAATTCATCTGGAACCAGAAAAGACCTAGAATAGCAAAGACAATTCTGGGCAACAAAGGGAAGGCAGGAGGCATCACAATCCCCAACTTGAAACTATACTACAAAATTACTGTGATAAAATCAGCTGGTACCGGAATCAAAACAGACCTGAAGATCAATGGAACTACAGGAGCCCCATAGACACATGGAAATTAAATAACACTCTCTTAAACAACCAATTGGCCACAGAAGAAATTAAAGAAGAAATTAAACAATATTTATAATTGCATGAAAATGCAAATGCAAATTACCAGAATGTGTGAGACTCAATTAAAGCAGTTCTCAGAGGGAAATTTATAGCACTAAACTCCCATACCAGGAAAATGAAAAGAACACACATAAACAACCTAATGCTGCACCTCAAACTTCTAGAAAAAGAAGAGCAAGTCAAGTCCAAAGCCCTAAGAAGGGAGGAAATTATTAAGATTACAGCAGAAATTAATGCAAGAGAAACTAAGAAAACAATATAAAGTATTAATGAATTGAAGAGTTGGTTCTTTGAAAGAATAAACAAAATTGATAAACCCCTAGCCAAGCTTATCAGAAACAGGAAAGAAAAAACTCAGATTTATGCAATAAGAAATGAAAAGGGTGAAATCACTGCAGACTGTGAAAATACAGAAGATCATCAACACCTACTTCGAAAACCTTTACACACACAGATTCGATAACACAGAAGAAATGGGCATATTCCTAGAAACCTATGGATTACGAAAGCTGAATCAAGAAGATGTAAAACTGTTGAATAACCCAATTTCAGCTAATGAAATTGAAAATGGAATTAGAACCTTACCAACAAAGAAAAGCCCAGGTCCTGATGGATTCACTGTTGAACTCTACAAGAAATTTAGGGAAGACTTAATGCCAACACTCATCAAACTCTTCAATGAAATTAAAAGGAAAGCAAGTCTCCCTAGCTCATTCCTGGAAGCACATATTACCCTAATACCAAAAGCCAGTGAAAGATCCAACCAAAAAAGAAAATCACAGGACAAGTCCTCTAATGAACATAGATGCAAAAATCCTCAATAAAATACTGGCAAATAGAATACAGAAAGTTATCAGAAAGATTATACACCATGATCAAGTGGGATTTATCCCAGGAACGCAGGGATGGTTCAAGATATGCAAATCAATAAATGTAATACACTATATCAATACAGCCACGGCAAAGAATTCCATGATCATCTCAATAGATGCAGAAAAAGCTTTTGAAAAAATCATTCATGATAAAAACCCTACAGAAAATCAAAATAAATGGTCACTACCTCAACCTGATAAAATCATACATCATAAACCAACAGCCAACATCTTACTAAGTGGACAAAAACTGAAAACTTTCAACCTAAAATCGGGAACAAGACAAGGATGCCCATTATCACCAATCCTATTCAATATAGTTCTGGAAATATTACCCAGAGCAATTAGACCAGAGAGAGAAATAAAAGGAATAAGGACAGGAAAGAATTTAAATTATCGTTATTTGCAGATGACATGATACTCTACATAGAAGATACTCAAAATTACATTGAAGGACCCCTAGATATAATAATCATATTCAGAAATGTAGCTGGGTAAAATAATCAGCACTCAAAAATCAATAGCATTCTTGTGCGAAAACAACAAACTCACCGAGAGAGACATAAGGGAAAACACACCCTTCAGTATAGCATCAAAAAAAGAAAAAGGAACTACTTAGGAATCAATCTAAGAAATGAAGTTAAAGATCTATGCAGGGTAAATTATATTACTTTGAAAAAGGGAATTGAAGAGGATTTCAGAAAATGAAATGATATTCCCTTTTCATGGACAGGCAGAACAGACACTGTGAAAATGGCCATTCTCCCAAAATTGTTATACAGATTTAATGTAAGTCCAATCCAAATACCACTTGAATACATCATAGAACTAGAGAAATCTTCCCTAAAATTCATCTAGAAACAGAAGAGACAAAGGCAATTCTGGGAAAAAAAGGGAAGGCAGGAGGCATCACAATCCCTGACTTGAAATTATGTTACAAAGCTACTGTAATAAAATCAGCATGGTACTGGAATAGAAACAGACCTGAAGGTCCATGGCAGAGATTAGAAGATACAGCCACAACTGCGAACACTCAGCCACCTCATCTTTGACAAAGGGGCCAAACATGTACACTGGAAGAAAGATAGTCTCTTTAATAAGTGATGCTGGAAAAACTGGCTTTACATATGCTGAAAACTAAAACTAGATCCATGTCTATCACCATGCAGTAAACTAAAGTCAAAATGGATCAAAGATCTAAATATTAAAATAGAAGCACTAAATCTGCTGGAAGACAAAGTAGGTAGAAATCTTGACGACATAGAAGTAGGCAGAGAGTTCATGAACAAAAATCAAACTGCAAGGGAAATACTTCCACGAATCAACAACTTGGATTTCATCTTACTAAAAAGCTTTTGCATGTCAGTGGAAATCTCCAACAGAGTGAAAATAAAACACATTAGTTGGAAAAATATCTTAGCCAACTCTCCCTCAGACAAACGACTTCTATCTAGAATGCATAAAGTGTTAAAAAAAATCAGGCCCCCAAAATTCAAGGACCCATTCCAAAAATGTGCATCTGAGATGGATGTACACTTCTCTGATGAGGAAATTCAAATAAGTATGAGGAAAAATGTTCAGTAATTTTGGTCATTTGGGAAATGCAAATTAAAACAACACTGAGATTCCATCTCACTCCAGAAAGAATGGCCAAGATTAAAAAATCAACTAATAACAAATGCTGTAGGGGATGTGGGGAAAAAGGAACTCTTCTCTACTGTTGGTGGGAGTGTTGGCTGGTATAACCATGGTGGAAATCAGTATGGAGACTCCTCATGAAGCTAGCATTAGAGATTCCATTTGACCCAGTTAACCCGCTTCTGGGCATTTTCCCAGAAGAATTCGCAACATCATACCACAGTGATATCTGTGCACCCATGTTTACAGCAACCCAATTTGTAATAGCCAAATCTTGGAAACAACCCAAGTGCCCATCAATCAAGGAATGGATAAAAATATGTGGTCAGTACGGCAGGTGCTCAGGTGCTGCCATCCTGGAGGAGTGACTGTCCCTTCCATCTACAGGCCACGGTTCTTGGCCTCCCTGCCGCACTGGGCCCCCCTCTTCACCCTCCAGCTCAACCCAGCGTTGACCTGCCTGGACCTCTCCCGCAGTGAGCTCTGGGATGAGGGGGCTCGGGGCGCTGTGTTGGGCCCTGCAGTTCCCAAACTGCTCCTTGCCGTGGCTGTCTTGAGTCCTGGCTCCTTCTCGGGGCCATGGTGGGGGAGCCCTGGTGACTGTGGCCCTGGGTCCATGGGACCTTGCAGGGTGTCTGGGAGAAGTTCTATGGGACTGCACTGCTTGGAACAGGTGAGAAGGTCAAGGTGGAGCCGTCTCGGGTCTCACCCCTGGGTGAGTTTGCAGGCTGGAGAGCTGTGAGAAGCTGTCCTCTGTGCTGAGGGTACACTGGGGCCTGATTCACCTGTGCCTGACCGAGAATCACCTCAGGGACGCCGGAGCGAAAACCCTGTGCGAGACCTTGGGTCGCTCCGAGTGTGAGCTGCACACGCTGGTGTGAGTCCCTCTGGCCACCTCTGTGTGTGCGTGTGTGTGCATGGATGTAAATAAGGTAAATATCAATGTAGGTGTTTTTTGGTGGTACTGGGGATTGAACTGGGCTCTGTCCCCAACGTTTTGCTTTGTATTTTTTTTCTTTTTTGAGACAGGGTCTTGCTAAGTCTCTGGCTCAGGCTGGGCTCCAAATTGCAGTCCTCCTGCCTCAGCTTCCCAGAGTCCTGGGATTACAGGTGTGCACAGATGCGCCTGGCTCACGGTTCTTAATAGTTACCATCAAACGTGACTGGTACAGACTTGGGAGGAATTCAGGGGTGGATGGGTAGAAACAGGAGGACGTTCACCTCTGCACGCCTGTCTTGATTTTCTCGTGTGGGAAGCTGGTCTCCTTGCTCTGACCATTTGTGTATTCACAATCCACAAGCTGTCCTCCCTGCTGCAGTGTGGACAGCTGCGGTGTGGCTGTGGAAACCCTTCCTGGAAAGGCTCATGTGGTTTCGGGCTGTGTGACCCAGTTGTTCTCCCTGGCAGTTGCTGCACTTCTGTGTGGACGAGGAAGGAAATGAGTCAGTTGGGTCCCAATAAAACTTTATTAGCAAACAAGTCTGATTATCTACCCATGAGAATATACTCGTGACCCCATTTGTGTGCTGTTAGGGTGAAGTCCAGTTGGAAGCAGGCTGGGGTCCTTTTAGGGTGTTGGGTGTCAGTGACGGGGCTCAGCGTGATGCTGGGAGGGGCAGCTGCTCCCGGGCACACGTCACGCCCCAGGGTTAGCAGGTGTTCTCCTCCGCTGATTGTCCTGTGGCTGCAGGCTCTCAAAGCTCCTCCAAGAGGACTGCAGCTCAACAAATGGGGACTGGGCGAATCCCACGGTGACTGGACTCTGGTCTCTCTGTGGTTCCTTATGGAAATGTTAACTTAAAATGCCTGGGGTTGGTGTTTGTGCTCGTGTGCTCGTGTGTGTGTGTGTGTGTGTGTGATTATTTTATTTTATGTATTTTGTCTCACGATGCAGTTCAGGCTAGTCTTGAACTCACTTTGTAGCCCAGGTTGGCCTCAAACTCATAATGATCCTTCTGCTTCAGCCTCCTGAATGCTAGGATCTAGATGTGCGCCACCACACCCAGCTGTGTGCACATTTTAAAAGCATCTGGAAATCTTGTTTTTGTGGTACTGGAGAGGGAACAGGGCCCTTTCCACACGTCTAGATGTCCAGTCCCCTTCTCGTTTTGGGAACTTGGATCTTCTTGCCTCAGCCTCCCAGAGTGTTGGGTTTATCAGCATGTAACACCACAGCTGGCAGGAAACCGTAGATTTTTATATTTCAGAGTATTTCAGGTTGTGGCAGGATCAACCCTGGTCTCCTTTTAGGGGGTTGGGTGTCAGTGACGGGGCTCACAAAGAGACCCAGAGGGGCTGGAGCTATGGGTATGATGGGAGCGGCTTCCAGAGAGGCAGACGGGTTGCAGGAACCTGCTGGCCCCGCTGGATCATGTGACCAGACACGGAAGGCCTGCCCTGCTTCACACCCGGGAGCTGTGGGAGCTCTGGGAGCTCTGGGAGGGACACTGTCTGGGCGGCGCTCTGGCCCAGGGTGGGCTCTGCTGCTGCTCACTGATGCAGCCTGCTTTGCAGCTGAACTCAGCGGGAAGAGAGTCTGAGGCCTGAGACTCCTTCCGTAGCTCTGCTGCGGAGAGAAGGAAAAGGAGTTGCTGGAGCAGAGGCTGCTTTGCGCTGCTTTGGCTGCACCTGGCATCTCCTACAGTGCTAGGTGGTCGTAGTGGAGCTGTGCTAGGCTAACACAACCTCTCTCTGCCCCGGCAGAGCCTCCTTCATCTCCCTCAGACAAACTCTTGAGTCTCCAAGGAGCCCTGAGGGGTTGGGTAGACAGAGGTAACGATGAACTTCTAATCTGACCAACTCGGCTCTACAGCAACAGTCTGAACAATTCAGAACCCCCAATCTTGCTGCCTCAGCCTCTCGAGTTCTGGGCTTACAGCACACCTTGCCCCAAGGTATCTTCCAAGTGCAGGCCGAGCTCGGCACCTTTATTCCTGCCTGGGCTTCTGCCTCTGTTTGCTGCCGCAGAGAGGGGTCCAGAGCCCAGGGCCCCAAGCGAGGCTCCTGCAGCTCCTCCCGTTCAGTGCCTCCTTTTCCCGTCCCGGTTTCCACGTGGCTCACAGCCCACCTTCCTGGAGGCTTTTTCCAGACGTCAGTCTCCCGGGGGAGGGGGCTTCCCTCTCCAGACCCGCACGCTGCCTCTCTGGTCCTGCTGGCTTTGACTCCAGGGCCTCCCAGGCCAAGGCCTGGACGCCCCGACAAGGAGCTGACAGGAGTTGGTCTCCTTCCAGTCTCCTTGCTGCTGGGTCCCCAAGGAGTGGCACGGGTCCCCAAGGGGTGGTTGTAGGACCCTGGGAAGCTGCACTGCAGAGCGAGCGGGTTTCCATCTCCTCTGCAGGCTCTCGGACTACGCCATCTCTGCTTCATCCTGCGAGGATCTGGCTTCTGCCCTCCAAGCAACAGGAAGCCGCAGACCCTGGACCTGTGCGGGAACACGCTGGGGAGAGCGGGGTGATGGTGCCCCTGGAAGTGCTGGAAGGCAGCCATGGAAGCCTGAGGATGCTCAGGTATGGCCTTTCTGCCGCCCCTGTGAGTTCCTGGTGAGGGGAGTGGTGTTTGGGGCTGGGTTCACAGCACGCGCTCCAGGACTCCCCCATGGCCCCGCACGGCAGCGGCTTCCCAGCTTACCAGGACTTCCTCCCTTCCCCACGAGGAACCTTCCGGGAGCTGAGTATTGTCAGACGCTCCCTGCCACGGTGCATGCCAAGGGCTGTGAGCTCGGGTGTGTGTGCCCCTTGCACACAGGTGCACCCTCACACCCCAAAGGACGGGCTGTGCCTGTTTTGGGTACCTCCGGAGTAGCTGTCTCAGGAGCTGACCCCCCTTTGATGATGTGAATCTTCTGTTTCACTTCAATAATTATTTTCCTCCCTTGGTGCTGGGGATGGGAACCAGGCCTTAGCACAGAGCTATGCACTATGCTTCCAGCCCTTTTTTATTCTGAGGCAGGGTCTTGCTAAGTCATTAAGCTGCCAAGACTAGGTTCAAATTTGTGATTCTCCTGCCTGAGCCTCCCAGAGTGCTGGGGTCACAGGGTTGCACCTGCTTTCCAGTTTGCCTGTGTTCTCTGTCTCCCGAGGCTGCCCACCTTCCAGTAATCACTGTTCTACAGTCAGATCGACTTTCAGTGTCTGCACATGGCAGAGAACATGTGACCCTGTCTTTAACCAAGCGTCCCGAAGCTGTGGTCTTGCTGTCTGGTGTGGACACACTGGAATCTTCTCTCTGTAGTTCGTAGCAGCTCTGGGCACCCTCAGAATACATAGGGATGGGGAGTGGAGGGTTGGCATTTGGAGACCCCTGATTTTGAGCTGGGCATGGTGGGCACACCTAATACTCCAACACTTGGAATGCTGAGGCAGGAGGATCCCAAGCCTTCGTGACTTAGTGTGACCTCTTCTCTAAATACAAAAAAAGGGGAGACTGGACTGGGCACTGGGTAGTAGAGCACTTGCCTAGCACGTGCCAGCCCCTGGGTTTAGTCTCCGTCTCCAGATCAAAAACAAACAAAAAGAATCCTTATTTGGTGGACCCAGCAGCGTTTCCTGCTCTGGGTGTCTTGGAACCGAGTTGGGGTCTGTGCAAAATGAATTTCTTGGGTCAGCGAAGCTCTGTGCCATGGAAACGTTGGGTTCTGTGGTCTCCAGGCTGACTGTGGATCCATCGAGTGAGCGACTCTGGCAGCTGCCACAGGAAGGGGAGGAGAGCGGTCCCCAGCTGGTGATCGAAGTCCTCACCGGGACAACGCAACCCACGTACCTCGACTTCTGCATCCCAGCTCACGTCTCTGGGCTGTGAGGGGTCACTAGGAAGGGGCGAGGGTCACATACAATGACCAGGCATGGGAAACAAAGGGGAGAGCTCTGACTCCAGAGTAGCTTCTGCACAACTGGTCACAATGTCTGTCTCACAAACATAATAAAATGAGTTAAAGCGCCTCTCCTGAAGCTGAAGTACCAGGGATTGAACTCATGATTTTGCACTTGCCAGACAGGCGCTTTGTCACTGAGCTAAATCCCTGGCCCAGAGCTGCATTTATTAACAGGCTCCGGAGCAAACTCGGAATAAGCTTCTTGCTTGGAAATAGGACCAACAGGAGTTTACAGCTGACTGTGTTTGATTTTTCTAGGTTTTGCCGGCTGAAGTACCCCTCAGCCTCGTTCTATATTTTTGCCGGCTGAAGTACCCCTCAGCCTCGTTGCATCTTTGCCTGATGAGTCGGCATGATCAGCACTTCCGTTATTGATGTTTGAGACTCTAACTTGGGTCTGGCAAACTTGTCCATAGGGACAGATAGTTCATCTGTTTATTTATTTTAATTTTGATAGGGTTTTGCTAAGTTGCTGAATTGCCCAGTCTGGGCTTGAAGGGCCCCACCTTGCCGAGTGCAGGTTGATTCTCAACAAACACCCCGGGCCACATGGTGCCAGTCCACTGCCCCACACCACCCTTCCTGTGTGAAGAGAGCAACCGTGGGTAATGAGGTGGGCATGACTGTGAGTGCCACAAAACTGTTTACTTACAAAACGGGCACTGGTGGGCACGGCCCTTGGGCTGCAGTTAGCCAAACCTGCTCTAATCTGTCCTCAGGCTGGAGCACAGATCTCACCATGGCTCTGCTCTCTTGAGGTTCTCAGTGATCTCCGTCTGCCTCCCTCTCACCCCAGTTACTGTGGTTGTATGTGGTACACAACCTATTTCCAGTAATTTTTATAGAACACTTGAAAGCCACATTAGAGGTCTTCTTAAGTATTTCTCAGCCACCAACAGAAGTAGACTGTCAATATGCTCAATTTTCCTCCTAATTTAAGAGGGAGATGATCTGATACCTTAAATAATTACCCATTGACATAGAGATGTTAAAATTGTATCACAAGAAACAATAGCCTTGCTCTGGTGGCCTCAGTTCATTATCTCAAGATTGGAGACAGGATGGGTTACCTCAGTCTTTCAAACTGCCTGTTGTGCTTTATGAGAGGAATGGTTCTTTGAACACTGGGGAAATAGCCCTGTATGCTGGCTCAAGGTGCAGCATACAGGACATTGAGTCAAGAAAAGAGGAAACAGTTTTGCAATTGCAAAGCAGGGGCATGCTGTTTCTGGAAAGAATATCAGTAAGTGACAGTAAAGAAGCTGCAAGCACCTGTGACCTCGGCACAGGAAAAGGGAAGAAACCAAGATACCCTTAGCACTACAAAGGACCAAGGAGTCTCATGATCACATCTTTTCAGTTATTAAAGAGAATAAAGTGAGTCAATATTAGAGAAACCCAGACTACTCATCCAGCTAATTGCATCAGGGGTTAGAAAAAGTGCAAGCAGTTTGTTTTTCTGCTCTCCACATATAAAATGTGCCCATTTACGTTAATCTAGGCAAATACCCAAGACTTGCAGCAACAAAGAAACAAGCTTTAAATGATATTATGTATCATACCCTTATCATTTCAAAGGGCAACTAAAGCAATGTCTACAGCCATCATTTTCTGATTCCTTTTTTTACATTTGAGGCTAACAAGATAAAGCTGGACAGCAATTCGCATCAAGTGCACAGAACGATTTTGGCAAGGTTAAATAATGTAGGCCATGGGGACAGCTGTGGCATAAAGAAAACCAACACCTCCACGCACCCGGGTTGTCGTGAAGTGACTCCAAACCCAGGTCTTCAATTAGGCAACATTCACCTCATATTCCAGGAAACAGACACTGATTTTGAAAAACGGCTGCCAGTGGGACTTATTTTTCTAAATTTATATGTGTGTATATGTAGTGACTTCAACAGCGTATTAAATGTCGTGTTTTTTAGAGAGACGTTTGCAGAGAAGCCCAGGGTGTCTCCGCCTCCTCTGGCAGCTGGGGTTACGCTCACTTCCATGTTTGGGGTCACAGTGGGCGTGGACTCAGGTTTCTGGGTGGTCGTATTGAGTGGCGTGGAGACCAAGATGAGTTCACACCAAGGAAACACACGGTGAGGAAACAGGGAAATCAGCGGTTGGATGTGGGACCGAGCGAAAATTCTGGAGTTTGCTTGGGTATAATGCTACCCGATGTGGCCCCCAAATTTGATAACGCAAAAATACAATGGTGGTGGCAGGGGTGTAGACAAAGATTGAAGGCGTCTGCACTAGACTCACGTGCACTTTACCCTTGAGGTGCTGGGGTTCGAACCCGGGGTCGCAGGCATGCTAGGCAAGCACTCCAGCACCAAGCCACATCCCCAGCCCTGCGCAGTTGATGTGGAGATTTCCCTCTAAGATAAACATGTTCCGTCCGTAATAAATAATAAGGCTGAGGACACTCTGGGACCCGATGGGCACAGGCGCTGGCAGTTGGCCGGAGCCCACGCCGCGCCCGCCGGGCTGTACAGCATGTATCGTAGATCGTCTTGAGCCCACTTTGTTCAGCCACGAAATCTCGAGGGACGGGGAGGGGCACGGATGTAGGCGGCTCGAGGTCTGTTCTCTGCGGGGATTTTGGGGCCCGGTACCTTGGACAGTGTTCAGAGATTTTTGGTCGCCGCAAGAGGGCGCCGCGGGCACCGGCGGGGACCCGGGCGGTTGCTCAGCAAGCGCACTGTGCAGGCGGCGCCTCTGCCGGGTCGGAGGCACCCCGGGATCCGAGCACCGACAGCAGGAGGAGGCGCAGGATGTGGGGAGGGCCCGGCCGCCCGGAGGCTGAGGTTTGGACGGCTCAAGGGAAGGAAGCTAAAAATAACCCAGCCTCCTCTGAGAAGCACCAAGAGCCTGGGCGCAGAGCCCCCAGGTGCTGCCCCGCCGCGCGGTCCCCGCCCCACGCGGCTGGAGACCTGGACCCCAGCCCGGAGGGGTCAAAGCACAGACGCGGACACGGAGATGAGGCCTCCAGGCCCGGGCACGGGTGCACACGGCCCGGGGGCCGTGGAGTTCCCTTCGGGGTGATCTGGAAAGCCCTGGAAGGCCTGTAACCCCAGCGCTCCGGGAGGCTGAGGCAGGGGGATCACAAGGTGAAGCCCAGCCGGGCGACTTAGAGAGACCCTGACTCAAAATGAAAAAGGGGCCGGGGGTGGAGCTCAGTGCGAAGGCCCTGGGTTCGATGCCCAGCACAGGGAAGAATTCAGAAGCAGACGCGGCGGTTACGCAAAGCTGCGAATGCTAAATACCACGGAATCGGTCACTGTCGGAGGGCTAACAGGGTAAACTTGGTGCGGGTATTTGTCACATTAAGAAGCCTCCAGGCATTGCCGAGGTGTCCCCTGCACGCGGGGCAAAATTTCCCCCCGTGGGCGCCACCGTTTATTCCACAAAGAACGTGCGGCACGGTGGCTATGCTTAGTGTTTGAAAACTGACTTTTTAACTTTCCGGTACTGGGGATGGACCCCAGGGCCTTTGACTTCAGCTACCGCCCTAGCTCATTTATGGTTATGATTATGATTATGAATTTTGGGACATGGTCTCATTGTGTCACTGAATTGCCCAGACTGGGGTCGAAATTGGGATTCTCCTGTCTCGGCTTCCCAGACGGCTGGAATGACAGGAAAACCGACTTTCCCTGGAGGAGGGACTGAGCTTTCCGTGCCTGTGGGTTGCAGCCAGGGGAGCAGGAAATGCTGACAGCAAAGCGGGGCTCTCAGACCACGGAGGGCGCCGCGGCCGCAGTCAGGAAGAGGCCGGGCCGGGCCTGTGCCGAGGAAGAGCCTGCGACTGATCTGTCTTCTGCGCTTCGCTTTTGGGTTTTGGGGTGGAGGCGCCTCTCTGCACCGAGCCGAACGCCCCGCCCCCGGACTCATTTCTGGCGAGAGGCCGCGAAGGCGGACAGCGGCCCAGGCCGCCCGCTCCCGGGAAACGCTCTGGTGGTGCAAACTGGGGGCGGGGCCCGTCACGGGCTGACGCTTACAGTCGGCCCCATGCGCGGGGCCCGAGGCGCCCGAGGCTGCGGACAGCGCGCGCTGTGCGCCCCGAGCTCTTCCTGCGCGTGCGCAGCCATGGTTTTTAATCGAGGCACAGTCGGCGCTAACAGCGGCCGGTCATAAAGTCAGACAGCTGCCACATGCACCGTCCCAGATGACGCGCGGGGACAGCGCGTTTGCGAGTCGTCTTAAGTAGCCCACGGGGACACGGAAGTCACAGGCTTTCCTCGCTGCTGGGGTGGCTCACTGGTTAGCGCACTTGCGGAGTCGACAGGGGCCCTGGGTCCCCAGAGCCACAGGCAGGGAGGGCCTCACCAAGGACGACAAATTGAGGTGCCCTGGGTGCAACCGCGACCCTGCAGGAGGTGACCGCCATGCACCGCGATACAACTCAACAGCGCATGCGCCTGACCCTGGGGGTTATGTGGAGACCACGCAGCCTCCCCAGCACTTCCACGCAGGGCGTTACCGGGCTGGGGTTTCCAGAGCGCAGGGTCGCTGAGACCCCGCGGGAGGTGATGAACTCGGGGTCTCCGCGGGCGGTGGCCGGCGCTGCCCCGGCTCCTGAGGTCTCCGGGAGGGTCCAGGCTGGGCGCGGCGCCGGAGGGCGCGGTTCTGGCGGCAGGGAGGTCAGGAGTCCACACTCCCGCAGGGAAGAAGCCGACAGCCCGACCCGGGGCCCCGGACGCAGCGAGAGTTTGGAGCCACGGCGTGGGGAAGCAGAGGCCAAGCAGGGCCTGCACCGCAGCCGGCGCCCTGCAGAGCCCGAGGGCGAGGGAGGCGAAGCCCGAGGCCGGGGCGTCTTGGTCGGGGAGCAGCGGGAGGGGCCGTGGAGCCCGCGAAGGACTCGGGGAGGAGCACGTGGTCAGAGGTGGCCTGGCCGCGAGGACAGGCAGGCTGAGGCGTCCGCGGCACTGAGGGCTCCATCGTGGTCACGCTCACCGCCCAGAGAACGCGGGGCGCAGAGCCGGGGCCCGGCGGGAGCAGCGGGGCCAGGAGCAAACCCAGCCGCCTGGACGACGTCTCCAGAATCCGGGCCCCAGGTCCAGGGCCCGGGGAGGATGGAGGAGGGGACGCTTCGCCAGTAACTGTCCTCCTGCGCGGACCTCCGGCCTCCTCGAGGACAAGGCGAGGCGGGGGTCACAGGAAGTCTGAGCGCTGGGGTGCAGCTCAGCCATAGAGCACTTGCTTAGCCTGTGCCGGGCCCTGGGTTCAATCCCCATTCCAGAGTGACAGAATTCTGTACTCCCTGCTCTCTGGGAGGCTGAGGCAGGAGGATTCCATGTCTGAGCTACACTCTGCACTGAGCTACACCCCTAAGTCTTTCAAATTCATTTTTAAAGTCTTTGTTTTGAGACAGGATCTTGCCAAGGTGCCCAGGTTGGGCTCAAACTTGCAATCCTCTTGCCTCAGCCTCCCAGAGGGTGGATAGACACGTGTACCCCCAAGCCGCCAAATCCCCAGTTTGAAGGATCCTGGGGACTTTCGCTCTGCTCACTGCCCTGGCCCTGCCTGGGTGTGACTTCCAGACCCGGTAATTTAGATCGGCCCAGGCGTGAGGCGCGAAGAGAGGGCCCGGCCAACCCGCGGACGGTTAGTGGCTGAGAGCGCCCGTCTTCTCAGGCCTGTGGTCAGAGTGCAGCAGGGCCGCGCGCTCTCTGCAGGGGCTCAGTGTGAAATCCCCGGGCCGGGCCGAGGCGCGGGCCTCGCCCACCACATCCTGGCCTCTGGCCGCCTGCCGGGCTCGGTCCTGCCCAGCGCTCAGCTCGCCGCGGGCTGGGCGCCATGCGGGCCTCACTCGCTGCCCTGCTCTGCCTCGGTGAGTCCTCGGCGGGAGGGAGGTGGGGTCGCGCGTGGCGGGGATAACACATCTCCTGCACCCCTGTTTTCCAGGGCTGTGTCTGAGCCAGGAGATCCGCACCCAGAAGCGTGAGTCCTTCCTGCCGAGCCCAGAGTCGCTGTCGGGTTCCGCCCCAGTGTCCACCCGCAGGATTCACATCTGGGCAGGGGGGCTGTGTCCCCTGGGGTGCAGGGCAGCGGCTGGCGGGGCCGGGAGGGGCCCCTGGGGAGCCTGGACTCTGCTTCCCTTCCAGAGACGCTCTGCAAACCCATCATCTGGGCCGAGCCCAGTGCCGTGGTTCCGAAGGGGACGCCGGTGGCCATCTGGTGCCAGGGCGCGGCGGACGCCAAGGAGTTTCAGCTGCACTTGGCAGGGGACCTCTTTGCCTCCCAGCGGCCGAAGCCCCCTGGGCTGAGGTGCAAAGTCAAGGTCCTCATCCAGGCCATGAGCTCCCGCACGGCCGGGCAGTACAGCTGCAGCTACCAGAGTGGGGGGAACTGGTCGGAGCCCAGCGACGCCCTGGACCTGGTGGTGACAGGTGACCGTCTGCGCGCTGGCCGTCCCACCTGTCCTGCTGGTGCAGGGCGGCTCCGACGAGGGAGGTCAGGACTGGCGGCCCGAGAGCCTGGGTCCTGCGGGACAGATCGGGTGTTGCCCCCTCCTCCAGGACGAGCTGAGCGATTAGAGGAAGGGACCCAGATCCCCGAGTGGTGTCAGGGCTGAAGGACAGGGAAACGGGGGCGTTGGGACGAGGACGCCCTTCACCCACAAGCCGCCTCCTCCCACAGGAATGTATGAGGACACCCCCACTCTCTGGGTTCATCCGAGGCCTCAGGTGACTTCGGGGGAGCCTGTGACCCTGTACTGCCGCCTGGAGACCGCGACCAGCATGTTCTTCCTGCTCAGGGAGGGGAGACCCCGCCGCGTGCAGCAGGGCCGGGGCCCTGCCCAGGCCGAGTTCCACCTGGGCCCCGCGACCGCAGCCCACCAGGGCGCTTACAGGTGCTTCGGGTCCTACAACAGCCACGCGTGGTCCTTCCCCAGCGAGCCCGTGGAGCTCCTGGTCACAGGTGAGGGCAGCCCGCTGCCCCCGACGCACTGTTCCGGGGGAGGGGTCTGGGCTCCTTCCCGGGTCGCGGAGCCCGGAACAGAGCACCGGACAGGACGCCGAAAAGGCTGCGAAGGTGCACGTTCATGGAAGGCGGGAAAGAGCTGCAGGGAAAGACTCAGAGCGGCCCCAGGACCCGGGAGAGGGTCCTTTGTACCCAGGATTCCTGGCTCTCCCAATGGAAATGAGGCCTCCGGACAGGGTCCCATCAGACTCCTGCCTGGCCCAGGCCCTGTGCAAACTGACCAATGGGAAGCTTGCTCCACCTCCTGCTGTATGTAAATGAAGGGCCAGGATCAGGGACTTTCCATTGGTTGTGTCCACATGCAAATGAGGGATTGAAAAGATCTTCTGATTGGTCTTGCCAACATATTCAAATGATGGGCTGAAAAGAGCACTTTTCTGATTGGTTCTGTGTACTGTGATATGGGGAGTCTCTCTCCTTGACCTCCTTATTTCCTGGAGCCCTGAGAGAATCCCCAACAGTGAGGAATGGGGAAGATCCAAAGGGACTTCCATTTCTTAGAGACCCAGTTGGTACAGCTGGGTGTGACAGTGCATGCCTGTAATCCCAGCAGTCTGGGAGGCTGAGGCAGGAGGAGCCTGAGTTTGAGCCCAGTCTGAGCAGTTGAGCAACTTGGCAAGACCTTGTCTCTGTAAAATAAAGAATGACTGGGGCTGGGGCTCGGTCAGTGCAAAGGCCCTGGGTTCAGTGTCCAGGAGAGAGGGGGAGAGAGATCCAGTTGGAGGTTCTCCAGGAAGAGCACGGGGAGACGGAGAAGGAAGGAGAGGGTGTGAAGAGCAAAGAGGAGATCAGGAGACACCCCAGTGCTTGCTTCTCCCCCCATTTCCAGGAGGCGGGAACACCAGCTCCGCCCCCCCGGACCCCGCCCCTTCTACAGGTGAGGAGCTGGGTCCTGAGCTCCAGGCGGGTGAAGCCTTCGGGACGACCCGAGGGCGCGGCCTCCGCCCGTGTCCAGTGAGGGCCAGGAGTGCCCTGCCCGGTGCAGCCCAGACAGCGGCTCGTGGCCCCGCCCCAGCGGGAGGAGCCCGACCGAGTCCGGGGCCCTAAATAAGGAGGGGGCGGGCCAGGCCAGGGGGTCGCTGTCCAGGGCGCCACCCAGAAGGGGGCGTCGGAGTCAGCGACCCCCGACAGCAGGGGCGCCCGGGTGTGGGAGAGAGGGGCCCCCACGGGGCAGGAAGAGGCGGAGGGGGAACACGGTGTTGGGGTGGGGTGGGGCCCGAGAAGCCCACGCCGACCCCGCCGACTCGGCCTCCTGTCCCCGCAGCAGCGCAGGCCGGGGACGGCTGCCCTGGACTCGCGGAGCCTTGCGTCTGGAGAGGTGGGTGGCCGCGGCAGCTGCACTGGGTGGGACCGGGGGAGGGGTGGGGGAGCGGAGTGGGAGGAGTGGGGGAGGGGCGGGGCCGGGGGCGGGGCCGGGGGCGGGGGGCGGTTCCGCTCAGCGCCACTGCCCTGCGCAGGCCCGGATCTCACCGCCCAGAACCTCCTGCGGCTCGGCCTGGCGCTGCTGGTGCTGCTGGCCCTCGCGCTGCTCCTGGCCGAAGACTGGCTGGGCCGGAGGAGGGCCCGAGCGGGAGCCCGCGGGGCCAGGCGGGGAGCACGGAGACCCCGCGAGGGAGGCCGCGCCTTGCCCGGGGCTGCGTGAGCTCCGAGCTGGGCCCGCGAGGCTGCGGACGAAGCCTGTCCCCTCAGGCTCCGGGACCCCAGCGTCTCTGCCGGGGCCTCGGGGTGTTCGTGCCGCTGCCTGCGCTCGGCTGCTGACCACGCGGGGCTTCCTGGGAGCCTCAGCCTTCCTCGGGAGCGCGGCCGCGGGGTCCTCCTTCCG
Organism: Dasyprocta punctata; assembly: GCA_004363535.1. Lineage (NCBI taxonomy): Eukaryota > Metazoa > Chordata > Mammalia > Rodentia > Dasyproctidae > Dasyprocta > Dasyprocta punctata. The sequence goes on along the minus strand of RJWM01017311.1, from coordinate 18,193 downwards.
CCTGGCGTGTGTGTGAGCGCGCGTGCGCACGTGTGTGTGAGCACGTGTGTGTGAGCGCGTGTGTGCGCGTGTGTGAGTGTGCACGAGTGCGTGTGGGTGAGTGTGAGCGCGTGTGTGGTTCGTGGCTCTGCGGGTTGAACCCAGCGCTCCCCACCGGGCTGCGTCCCGGCCGCGCTCTGGTTTGTTTGTGGCGCAGACTGGCGCTCAGCAGCAAAGGGCGGCCCTGGCTCCAGCTAGAGAACAGGAGCGGCCGGGCGGGGCTCTGGGCTGAGTCTGCGGCGCTGGGACGCAGGGGCTCTAACCCGCCTTGGGCCCGGCGCGCACGGTTCCATCGGATCGGAACTGCGGTGCCGTCGTCTTCGAAGGTTTGGTACTGTGTTTCAATAAAACGCACAATCAAACATACATTCTGTCTCACAGGAGCACATCGCTTTAGTCTAAGGTAGAAATTAAACATTAAAATCTTAAATATTTTAGTATATTTAAATGCAAGACTTGTTCATTAGGTTTTTTTTCCCCCTAAGAAGTCTAAACGATTTTTGAAAGTGAACCATCGTGCCTGCCGATAACCCGCCGGGCGGTTCCATGAGAAAGACCTCGCGCTGGGTCTGTTCTTCCCGTTCTCATTTTCTTCTGTGAATTATTTTTCACTCCCACTTTGACGTCTATATCATTTTCCACTTTTTTCCGGTACTGGGCATTGAACCCGGGGCCCCACGCGTGTCAGGGAAGCCGTGACCACCGAGCCCCCTGCACCTCCGTTTATTCACAGACGGTGGAATTCGCCCCGCGTGAGTCCGGGAGCCGCAGCCCATGGGAACACGGACGGCTCCGCCCCACGGGGTTTCACGCGGGGAGCCGCGCGGGCCGTGAGGCCCCTTAGTGCGCTCGGTGTCACGCGGCGCGAGAGGCTGTCCGGTGTGGTGGGGAGGAAGGAGCTCGGGCCTGCCCTGGGGGTCCCGGCCGGGTCGGGCGTTGCACCCCGCACCTGCACCCCGCGAGCTCGCCGTGCTCTCCGTGCAGAGCCAGGAACCCGAGGCGTGGGGCGCTCGCCCTGGGGCTACGCCTCCTTCCGGCTGCCCACGCCCCTCCCCGGGCCGGCTCTGGATCTCACCCGGGGTTCGCGTCCCTCAGCTCAGCCCCAGGCTCTGCCTCCACCCGCGTCTGCGCTGCCAGGGCTGGGTGCCCACGCGACGCCAGACACGCGGGGCGCTGGGCCGTAAATACCGCGCGCAGGGGCCTGCTCCGTACTTCTGAAAACACAGCTTCGCCGAGAGAACTCGCGCGCCGTGGAATCGAGCACCGACAGCGCGCGTTTCCAGCTCGGAGGTCCGCGCCCAGGGCCGGCGCGGCCTTCTGGGCTCAGACGTGGTCACCGCCGCCCTCCCCGCCCCAGGCCCGGGGACGAGCGTCCACTTCGTGTCTGCAGTGCTCACGAATCGTGATGAAAAACACGCAGCCCGAATCTCACTTCTTTGTAAGTTTAAGTTCAATTTAGTTTTTAAGCTGATGTGAAAAAGAAAAACTGTCCCTTCTTAAGGCCCCACGTGGTGCTGGGCACACGTTCGCCTTATGTACGGTTCAGCTCAGGGAGAAGACGGCTGGCTCCCCTAACAGTCACCCTGTCTTTCTATTTCTTTTTCCTTCAGTACTGGGGGTTGGACCCCCGGCTTTCACACTGAGCTACCTTAGCTCCCTTTTTAATTTCTTTTTTTTGAGACAGGATTTCACCAAGTTGCCCAAACTGGTCTTGAACTTGCAACCCTCCTGCCTCAGCCTCTCAGAAGGAGGGGACTACAGGTGTGTGCTGCCACACCCAGCTTGTTTTTCATTTTTTGTTTTGTGGTGAAAACGTTCCAAGTCCTTTCTTCCTGTTTTTGGAAACACACAGCACTTTCTTATCCAGTGCACAGTTCAGTAGTGCTGAGAGTACTCGCGCTGCTATGGAACCGCCCCCCAGGACCTTTCCCTCTTGTGCAACAAAGCTGTGCGACCCAGGGGAGTGGAGCTCCGGGAGCCGCGCTGCGTCCCCGCCGCGCCCGAGGGGTCGGGACTCTCCCTGGCGTCCCTGTTTATGTTTAATGTGCAGATGGGCACAGCGGACACCTCGCAGGCAGAGGTGGGAAGGGCTCGCTATTTGCACCTCTTCCCAGTTGTTCATGTTTAGTGAAGGCGCGTTAAAAGTAGGAAAGAAGAAACACCGGGAGGAACACAGGCCTGCAGACCAGACCCAGACACAGATGGAAATCAGCCCGCAGGGCCTCGCAGGGCGCGTCCCAGGGCGCTAGCGCTCCTTCTCTGCGCTTCTCTCCCCCGCCCCCCGGGAGGGCGCTCCTGGGCGCATGCGCCCGCACCCGGAGCTCACCTGTGCCCCCGCAGGGCCCGGCCCGGGTCCGCTCCGCCCGGCGCCCCAGTCCGCCCCGGCGAGATCCCCGCGTCCCGCGCGCTCCGTGAGCTCTGCGCGGTGGCTGCGCCAGTGGTCGGCGCTCAGGGCCAGCAGCGCCACGAGGACCAGCGCCGCGCCCAGCCGCACCGCGTTCTCCGCCGCGTGCTCCCGGGTCCCGGGCTCTGCGGGCGCCGTGGGAAGAGACCAGCGGTTGTGGGTCAGTCCGACCCACCCGGACCCAGAGCGGAAGCAGGGCTCGGACCTCCTCTGCCCCTTGGAGCCCCTGCTCCGCGAGCTGAGGCCCCTGGCGTCTCCCAGGCGAGGTTGTGAGGCCTGAGGCGGTGAGGGTGGGAGGTGGTTTTCTCCCTGGGCCGCCTCAATTGGTGTAGTCCCCAAAGCTCTGATCCTGTGTCTGCGCCCTCTCTCCACATCGGGAGCTCGAACTTCTCTTGACTGCTTTTTTTGGGTACTGGGGGTTGAACTCAAAAGCTCTGCCGCTAAATGACATCCCCGGCTCTTACCATTTTGTAACGAATTTTCAAGATGAGTTTCGCTAAATTGTTCAGGGAAGCACTTAAACTCATAGCCTCCTTAGCCGCTGGGATTGCAGGTCCGCACCGCGATGCGCAGCGGGAATTCCCTCCACTGCCTTCCTGGCCTGCGGTCACTTCCTGTTGCTTTCACACGTGGCAAACATCTAGCACTATGGGTGCCTGGGCAGGGGGTGGGGGAAGACTCAGGGGAACTGAGGTAAGCTCCGTCCCCACTGCGCGGCCTCTGCTGGACCCGGCTGTCTTCTCGTCCTTTCCCTCTCTGTGTGTCTATGAACTGCACCAGCCTACCTTTCCCTCAAAGGGCGGCATCATATGTGTCTTGGTGGTGCTCTGAGGTCTTCGCGAACTCAGCAGCGCCTTCCTGCTAATGTGCAGAACCCCAAATCCGTTCCAGGTTAGATCAGAGAGCTAACTGCAAAATGCTACGCAAGTGGGGAAGATAATAGAGCAAAGGATTATTTTTACACCGGCGTGGGGGGTGATTCCCAAGGCAAGACACAGCGACCGTGTGCTCTAAAGAAAAAGATGAAAGCAGTTCCCCCAGTTAAAATTTCAACATATGTGTCCTTCAAAAGATACCCTGGAAAAGTGATAAAAAAATTTACTGCACATACATAACTGACAAAGAAACAGTCAATAATGAACTAAGGGAAACTGTCCTCTAAATGTAACAAACTAGCATGTATATTACAATATCTCTGAGACAAGGGAGTGGGTAATTTGGGGAAATATTTGAACTTCTTCCTACTTCCTATTTCTCCAACTTCCTTTTTCTAGTATTAGAGAAACCATGAGATAGTTAAGTTCCTGGAAAAGAGGTTTTTGTACTACTATGTGCTTGTTTCTTCTTTGTGAGAGTGAATCTTTTTTGTCTATGTTTTGCTCTCTGAATAAATACTTTAAGATAGTGATACACACTGTTATTCTAGTCTTTTGTCATGCATTTTTCATAAAATAAAGAGAAACACTTGATAATTTAAATTAAACTTCTATAAGTCAGCAAGAGACAGATGGCAGAGGACAGAGCCAGACCTAGACACCATCATCTCACAGGGAAGCAACACAAATTCTAACTGACATGGCAGTGTGTGCTTCATGATCGGTCAAGGAAAAGTAAGTTAAAGCAGAAAAGGGATATCTTGTCATATTCTTTTGATGGGAAAAACATTAAAGTCCCAAATACTGGGTGTGGCACGGCCTGCAATCCCAATACCTTAGAGGCTGAGGCAGGAGGATCATGAGTTCCAGGCTGGCTTGGGCTTCAGAGTGAACTCCAGGCTGCCTGGGCCTCACAGGAGACCCTGTCTCAAAGCCATGCCAAGACAAATCAGAAACTCCCACAGCTCGACCAGGGGCACAGTTGGGAGCCCCAGGGCCAGCGGAGTGCATGTCGGTACACCTGGGGGCAGATGGTCACAGCGCACCTGTCCTCAGGGACCCTGCACTGCAGACTTGGCTGAAGGAGTATTTGGCAACCCTGGCCCTGGGCCAGACCCAGCCAATTGGCAATCCTCCTGCCTCAGCCTCCAGAGTGCTAGGTTAGGAGTGCACCACTACGACTGGCTCTACTGTCTGTTTTTGTGTGGACTGCGAGCCTCAGAATGTGCTTTAGATTTTTAAATTGTAAAAAAATAGAATCAAAAGAAGAATATTCTCACCAGGCATGGTGGTGCACACCTGTAACCCCAGCACTTGGGAGGCCGAGGCGGGAGGATAGCTATGTGTTTGAGGCCAGCCTGGACTACATAGTGAGACCCTGTCTCGAAGAGGAGAATATCCTTTGAGAGCAGTGAAAACTTCGACACTCGAGGACCAGTGTCTGTAGAACGTAACTGGTGCACTCGGCCACAGCTGCCGGTGCTGCAGAACGGGGTGCGGGCCCCACGCTAACGCAGCGGAGGTGCTACGCTCCCAGTCTGCTGTGTGAGGCGTGCGGGGCGGGCTCCGAGAGAGGAGGACCCCAGATGATGCCAACGCGCACCGACCTCACTGTGATGGCTGCGTCCCGATGCACCCAGAGCCACACATGGGCACAGGTGGGGCTTTTCAGAGGTGGGTGGACCTAGAGTATGCGATGCTGGGGCTGACCCATGGTGCAGTGCTAGGACCAGGGGTGCTGGAATTAAGGGTGTGAGTGCTGCCCGCCTTGAGTAGCCTGGATAAATTATAAGGGACAGAAAGAGCTGTGGTCGCCCTTGTTGCTTTGCTCCTTCTACCCACCATGGACTGTTTCTCCTCTGCAATGCCACCCTGCCTTAGAGCCAGCCGATTATGACTGAAACTTCTACAAGCCATGAGCTAAATAACCCTTTCCTCCTTTAGCCTTGGGTGTCGGGTACTTTGCCTCAGCAGTGAGAAAAGTATGGCACTAACTTTGAATAAAATGCTTTTATCCCAACACCAGAGTGGTTATTGCAAATGGAAATCAACAAAATCCAGGTTAGCTGAGTCTAGGAAGCTCTGAGCTACATTTTCAGCCCTTTCAAGTTTTTTTGAGACATTCTTGCTAAATTGTCTAGGCTGGCCTTGAATGGGTGACCCTCCTGCCTCAGTCTCCCCAGTAGTGGTGCAGAAGGAGCACCATCATGCCTGGAAGGTGTATTCTTTTTCATATGAAGTTAAGCAAAAAGAATAAGTCATAGATCAACCCAATACATGTATAAAGAAGTGTGTGATAGCACTAAATAGACAGGCAGATGAAAAAAATGAAGAAAGACAGGTTATGGAAGGAAGGGAAGGAGGCACAAGGGACGCAAGGAGAGGAGGGGGAAAGAAGGAGAGAGAGTAGGAGATGTGGCTGGTGGGCGGCAGTCTCCTGACCCCAGAATCCCTGGACTGCAGGACATGTACACAGCTCCAGGCTGGGCGGTCTTTACAGTCTGTAAAAGAAGCCAGAGAAGACATGGATGGACATGGGGATCGCCTCACAGGAGCTGGGGGACAGACCATGCAGCAGAACCTTGTACTCCTCGGTGCTCACCTTAGTACTCCTTGGTGCTTATCCTAGTATTCCCTAGTGCTTGCCTTAGTACTCCTTAGTCCCTTGCACTGTGGTAGAATATACAGGACGGGGCTAAGGTGGCCTCTGAGTAAGAGAAGTGAATCAAACCGGCAGAATTCGGTTGCGCAAACAAACAGGAGGACACGGGGGAGGATGTTGGGTAAAGATGAGTCCTGACTTCCTCATCCTCAAAGCTGAGCACGCGAGATCCTGACGCCTCACAGCAGGTAGAGGCGGAGGCTGCAAGGGACACAGCAGAGGAAAGAGCAGGGGCAGCGGGAGGGCAAGGGGCCTGGAGACCTCCCATTGCTGCTGTCCAGGTGCTGAGCCAGGGTTAGGGCCAGGGAAGTCCCGGAACTCACCTTCCTGTGCTGGAGTCGGAACCGGAACCAGAACCGTGAGGGCCAGGCAGAGCCCTGGAAGAGAGACGGTGCCGAGTGCCTGGCCCAGCGCCAATCTCAGTGCGGATTCCGCTAAGTGTGACATGAGGAGTGAGCACACATGCACACATGTGCACTTATAACACATGCGTGCACTTATAACACACTCGACCTATAACACGCGCACTTATGACACACATGCACTTACACACATGCACTTATAACACACATGCATGTATAACACACATGCACTTATGCACTTATAACACGCACACACTTAAAACACACACATGCACTTATAACACAGACATGCACTTATAACACACACGCACTTATGTACTTATAACACACACATGCACTTATAACACACATGCACCTATAACACGCGCACTTATGACACACATGCACTTATAACACACACGCACTTATAACACATGCAATTATAACACATGTGCACTTATAACACAGACATGCACTTATAACACACACGCACCTACAAAATGCGCACTTATGACACACATGCACTTACGCACATGCACTTGTAACACACATGCACGTATAACACACATGCACTTATGCACTTATAACACACACGCACCTATAACACGCGCACTTATGACACACATGCACTTATAACACACACATGTATGTATAACACACATGCACTTATGCACTTATAACACACATATGCACTTATAACACGTGCACTTATAACACAGACACACACTTATAACACACATGCACTTGTAACACACACATGCACTTATAACACACGTGCACTTATCACACACACACATTTTTCTCCCACAGCATTCGCAGCCTTGGGGCTCACCCCGTTTCCAGCCCCAAGTCCCCCTTTCTGTCCTCCACACGAGCCCTGGAGCCACTGCAGGTCTGGGCCGCAGTCGCGGGTTGATGCGCTCGCCTGGCCCTGGTGGGACAGGGACGGCATCTGGAAAGCCCAGCTGTCCACCAAGGCACCGGGTCCCCGGGTAACCATGGAGCCCTGGCATGAGCAGCGGCCTTGGCTGTGGGGTCCTCGTGCCCCCCTCCATCCACTCCCGCCTCGGGACTCACGGAGGCCGAGGAGGGCAGTGTCCCTGGGCGCCATGGTGCCGACCCGGCTCTGTCCACCTGGCCTCCTGCTGGGTGCAGGCTGACGACCCACGTGCTTGAGTTAGTACCCCGCAGGAAGTGTGAGGTCAGCGTCCCTCCCCGGGGTGCTGGGCGTGGCTCCTGCAGACTCAGGCCCAGCTGCCTGGGGAGGGGGTGGGGGAGACTGAGGCTCAAACCAGAGCCTGGTGGGGTCCAAGCCCATCCTTTAACCAGGCCCAGGTGGAAGGGAGGGGTCTGGGGCAGGGTGCAGGTGGGCTCCACGCAGATGGAGGACTCACCCCTGGGCGCCAGTCGGAGCCGCGTGGCCTAGCCGGTTCTGGACTAGGAGTTAACTCTGGGACTCACGGCTGACTGCACTGACTTAGCTCTCTGTCTCTGTCTCTGTCTCCTTCCCTCCACCTCCTGCTCCCTTCCCCAGTCTTGACAGCACTGGGGATTGAACCCAGGGCCTTCACACTGAGTAACATCCTCAGTCCTTTTTCATGTTTTATTTTTGAGACAGGGTCTCCCTAAATCACTGAGTTGCCCAGGATGGGCTGGAACTCGAGGTCCTCCTGTTTCAGCCTCCCAGAGTGCTGGCTCACAGGTGTGCACCAGCCTGCTCAGCTAGGACTGTCTTTATACCCACGAGGTCTGTCTGTGAGCTCTGACATTTCTCAAAACCACAAAGGGAAGAAGTGACCACGAGGCCCCACACAGGTGGTTCCCCCTGCAGTTCCTCGTTTCCGGATGACATTATTGCAGGAAGGTTCCCCATTCAGCATTCACGCCCCTCGCAGAATCCCTCCTAGGCCACAGCTTAGAGACGCCACGGCGAGTGGAACACGACCTCCGACCCCGAAAGACAGCACTTTCTCCACGAGTGCTGCAGGTGCTGCTTCCACGGAGACTCGCACTCACTGCCGCTGATGCCGCCTCACCTTTTTTCCTCAGGCTGACGGCTTTTTCTCAGAACGGTCATGAAATGCGCTATTGTTTATGTAAATCGAGACGCTTGCTCATTACTGTTTCTCTCTGTGGAGTCTTGAATCGCTTATGCAGGACTGCTGAGAAGACACGGTTTGCACTTGGAGGACTTCAGATCTTCCCTGCCCCGTAGCCCGGATCAGCTCCTTGCTCACTGCACCCTCGGCCCACCTACCAGGGACCTGCAGGGGCCCCAGGAGGCCTGGGAGGAAGGTGAGCTGACGAAAGGCATTTTAGGGGCAGAAATGAGAAGCACTGAGGAATCCACCGCTTCGTGAGCTGGGAGTGAGAACCAGGCTTTGTTCCCGGGCATCTGAACTGTGCCGTCCCTGGGGACCTCCCAGAGCCACCCCAGGGAGCTGGTGCAGAGCCGATGGCGGCCCAGCTGGGACTCCGGGGACAGCTTGACTTGAAGATGGGGTCCCTGCGTGAGCTCAGGGACTGGGAAACCGCGGGCTTGGTCCTGGGTTGCAGCCTCTGTCTCCTAGGAGGTAGAGCGCTCCCGTGCAGTGGCGGAGAGCCTGACTTAGCAGACGGAGCTCGGGTGGTCCTGCTCCTCTTCTCTGTCACCGCCACCCACAGCCTGAGCTTTGAAATAATGCAAACGATTCTGGAGAGAAGTGGCTTTGCCATAGTTCCCCCAGCTAAGATGAAACAAAACAAATTCTAAGGCCAGACATCCCCAGAATGTGGCTCCCCAAAGCCTGGGGGAGCTACTGGACTGCTCAGCTCTGCCGCCTGGGACAGAACACACATGGCAGGTGAACGGGTTTCTGAGCCCCTTCCAGTGAAATCTCTGCAGGCTGCCTGTTTCAGGCCTGGGTGGAGAGAGGGTTTGGGCTAAAATCTGGAAAGAAAGTAGAAGAGAAATGGACCGATGGTTCATAGCACCTCCCAATCTCGTCACTGTTTTCCATCTTCCATGTTTTTGTGTATTTTCCTATTTCTATGTCTTCTTCCTGCTTTATTCTCCCTGCATGCACCTCAAGGTCGCTGTATCTCCTTCTCTCTCCACCTGATTTTGAGTTCCTGTCTCCAACAGGGCTGCATCTCCACGGTGATTACTTTCATGCGCCACCTTGCCTGGGCCGTGGGATGCCCAGATTGTCACTTTAACATGGCTTGTGACTGTGAGATGCAGGAAATGACCGCTGGAGCTGGGAGACCAAGGAGCACACAGTGTCCCCCCAGCCAGTTGAGGCCTGCTAAGAATTTCCAGTGGAATCAGCAGAGTTAGAAAGAACCTCCCACTCCTGACCATTCCCAAGGGGACACCAGACTTTTCTGGCCTTTGGATCCTCATTGAAACACTGGCTCTTCTCAGCTCTCAAGCTCACCGGCTGTCTGAATATTCATCAGCTGTCATGGTCCCACAGCTGGAGCCAGCTTGGAGCTATACCTCAAGCCTCCTGGACCCCAAGGTCTGCTCCACCCCAGCCAGATGTGGCCTCCAACTGCTGGGTGAGGTGAGGGTTTGAGGAGAGGAAAGAAATCGTAGTTTGGGGAAGGGTCTTGGCTACACACGGCCATTGGTAGCACTGTGAGACCAGCCGCTGGGACTCTGACCTCCCTCCAGGTTTCTCTTGCTGTGTGCACAAAACATAGCCAATCAAGCAAACAGAAGACAGCAAGGAAATAGCCTGGCTTGGTGGAAACCTTGTGAGGTGAACCCAAGGTCCCTCCTGGTCCTCAAGCCCCAGGGTCTCTGCAGCCCACGTCTGCCCTGACTCCTCACCTGTACTGTGACATCTGTCCCTGAGAGAAGCGTCCACACAGGGGGTGCCCTCAGCAGCTCCTATCTGTAGCCCCGTGTGGCTGATGGCTGCTGCGCCACGTGGCCTGTGATGAGACACTCGAAGCTTTGCTTTTTCTACTTTGCAGAATAGGGGCAGAAGTGAGTTCTGGTTGGTTTTACCTAAAGATGCAGCCTAAATGTATGTACGCACTTCACTGGCGGGTGTGGTCTGCAGAGGGCGTGGCTGGCCTTGCTGCGCACAAACTCTGACTCTGCTCGCTGACACGCTAACTTCAACCCTCTCTCTGCATACAAAGTACCACTGCATCAGGAGCTCCAATGAGTCCCCCAGACTCTGAATCTTAGTATCTTTTTTGTTTTTTGATCTTTTAAAATGAGCAAATATTTGTGACACAAGATGAATACATTCTACATGGGGAATTGGCAAATGTAAATATTATGTCTTAATTCTTTTTTTAAATTTAATTAAGTTTATTGGTACCGTTTGGGAATACACAATGATCACATTCACCATAGGGAATTTGCAACTGAATTCTTTTTACTTCCCTCACTTCCATCTCCCCATTGGAGTTTCTGAACAGAATCTCCACTGCACAAGAAATAACACCAACAATCAGCAAATGGGATTACATCAGATTGATTCCTTGTGTTCTTTTGTCCTTCCAGAATCATCCAGAAAGATCCACCCTGTCTTGGTTATTTTCATTCGTTGCTGGGACAAAACACCCAATACCCAAAATGAAGGAAGGAAAGGTTTATTTAGCTCACTGTTTGCGGAGGTTTCAGTCCATAGTCAGCTGGCTCCAAGGCAGGGTGGCATGGCACAGGGCAACACTTCAAGGCAGCAGCCAGAGCAAAAACAGAGTAAAAGGGAGAAAACAAGCTTCTTCTCCTCCCTTACAGTGTATGCAGGCCACCCCCTACCTCCAGGGCAGATATCCCACTCACAAAATCTCCTTGCCCTCCTTTGCACAGGATAAGGATATTTACAAAGTAAGAAACTTGGATGCTGTTGAGTCTCTCAGTTAAACTTCTAAACTTCTCAGATTGACACGATGTATCAACCATAGCACACCCTTTAGTCCTATGTCTCCTTACCCTGAGCATGGGGTGGAGAATTAGGTGGGAAAATGTGCACATAGAGAAGAATCTGATATTTCCGAAGATGACAAGTGGCACCATGTCAAGTGACAATATTTCTAACACATTGGGTTATTTAAAAGGCTCTAAGATTTATATGCAAATGCAAACAGCATACAAAATGATGAGACTCTTAAGGAGGCAGAACAAATTAGCAGATTTTAAGAGACACAATAATGCTAGGTAAAGAGCAGAGTCGTCCTGAGACAAGGCTTAGAGAGAAGCAAACAGAAGACGGAATCCAAAACTGAGTCTGTTATTTGCCGTCACTTGGGACTGGACAAAGGCTGCAGGTGCTGTAGATGGAACACAGCGTTATTTTCTTTTATTTAAGAGAAAAAAGAACAGAAAAGAAAGACAAAAAGCAAAAGAGACAAACGACAACAGCAAATCAACAACAGTAACATTATAGGTTTACAAAACAAGATGATAGGAACTTGACAATGGTTGCAATATTGGGTATCATTACCTTCAACATGGTTGTTTACATTAACAGATATAGACATGTAAAATTGATCTAATCATAGGAGTATTAACTAATCTTCCTCATTAACTAATACATTCAGTGGTATAGACATTTTAGTTATCTTACATATACATGTATACAGATTTATGTCTTTTCCCTTTTCCCTTCCTTCTTTCCTCCTTTTCCCTTTCCCAATTACTTTTGCTCTTTGAGCACTGTCCTACGCTTACAAGGTATTTATTGTAGATTTTGGATCATATATACTGGTTCAGTTTCTTATACCAGGGAGACAATACAGTATTTACACATGTGAGTTTGATTTATCTCACTTACAAGTATGGTCTCAAGTTGTTTCCATTTACCTATAAAAGTCTCAATGCAATCTTTCTTGATACCTCAGTAGTACTCCATTGTGTAAAAATACCTCATTGTTTTTTAACCATTCCTTGATTGATGGGCACTTGGGTAGTTTCCAAGATCTGGCTAATACAAATTGGGTTGTTATAAACATGGGTGCACAAATATCACTGTGGTATGATGCTTTCAATTCTTCAGGGGAAAATACCCAGAAGGAGGATAGCTGGGTCAAATGGGACCTCTAATTCTAGCTTCTTTAGGAATCTCCACACTGCTTTCCACAGTGGTTGGAACAGTCTACACTGCCATCAACAGTGGAGAACAGTTCCTTTTTCCCCACAACCCCTCCAGCATTTGTTATTGGTTGATTTTTTAATCTTGGCCATTCTTTCTGGAGTGAGATGTAATCTCAGTGTTGTTTTAATTTGCATTTCCCAAATGACCATTGATGTTGAACATTTTTTCATATATTTATTTGCCATTTGTATTTCTTTCTCTGAGAAGTGTGTATTCATCTCAGATGACCATTTTTTGATTTGGTCCTTGAATTTTAGGGGCCTGATTTCTTTTAATTCTTTATATGTTTCAGATAGAAGTCCTTTGTCTGATGGACAATTGGCTAAAATATTTTCCCAGTTCGTGGATTTACTTTTCACTCTGTTGGGGATTTCCTTTGACATGCAAAAACTTTTTAGTAAGACGACATCCCAGTTGTTGATTCTGGGAAGTGTTTCCCGTGCAGTTTGATTTTTGTTCATGAACTCCCTGCCTACTCCTATGTCATCAAGATTTTTACCTACTCTGTCTTCTAGTAAGTTTAGTGTCTCTGTTTTTATATTTAGATCTTTGATCCATTTTGACTTTATTTTAGTGCATGGTGATAGACATGGATCTAGTTTTAGTTTTCAGCATATGGAAAGCCAGTTTTTCCAGCATTATTTGTTAAAGAGGCTATCTTTCTTCCAATGTACATGTTTGGCCACTTTGTCGAAGATGAGGTGGCTAAGTGTGATTGTAGTTGTGGCCGTATCTTGCAAACCATGCCATTGATATTCAAATCTGTTTTGATTCCAGTACCATGCTGATTCTATCACAATAGCTTTATAGCATAGTTTCAATTCAGGAATTGTGATGCCTCCTGCCTTACCTTTGTTGCCCAGAATTGCCTTTACTATTCTAGGTCACTTCTGGTTCCAGATGAATTTCAGGAATGCTTTCTCTAGCTCTGTGAGGTAGGCAAGTGGTATTTTGATTGGGATTGCATTGAATCTGTATAATAATTTTGGGAGAATGGCCATTTTCACGATGTTCGTTCTTCCTATCCATGAACATGGAATATCTTTCCATTTTCTGAAATTCTCTTCGATTTCCTTTTTCAGAGTAATGTAATTTTCACTGTATAGATCTTTTACTTCCTTTGTTAGATTGATTCCTAAGTAGTTCATTTTGTTGGATGCTATAGTGAAGGGTGTGGTTTCCCTTATTTCTCTCTCAGTGACTTTGTTGTTTGTGTACAGGAATGCTACTGATTTTTGAGTGTTCACCTTGTATCCAGCTACATTACTAAATTTAGTTATTACCTCTAAAAGTCTTCTAATAGATTTTTGGGAGTCTTCTATGTAGCGTATCATATCATCTGCAAATAATGATAATTTCACTTCTTCCTTTCCTATCCTTATTCCCTTTATTTCTTTCTCTTGTCTAACTGCTCTGGCAAATATTTCCAGAACTATATTGAATAGGGGTGGTGATAATGGTCATCCTTGTCTTGTTCCTGATTTTAGGTTGAAAGTTTTCAGTTTTTACCCATTTAGCAAGATGTTGGCTGTTAGTTTATGATATATGGCTTTTATCAGGTTGAGGTAGAGACCATCTATTCCGATTTTCTGTAGGGTTTTGATCATGAATGGGTGTTGGATTTTGTCAAAAGCTTTTTCTGCATCTCTTGAGATGATCATGTGGTTCTTGTCCTTGGCCCTGTTGATATGGTGTATTACATTTATTGATTTCCGAATGTTGAACCATCCCTGCATTCCTGGGATGAATCCCACTTGATCGTGGTGTATAATCTTTCTGATAACTTGCTGTATTCTATTTGCCAGTATTTTATTGAGGATTTTTGCATCTATGTTCACGAGGGAGATTGGCCTGTAATTTTCTTTTTTGGTGGGGTCTTTCTCTGGTTTTGATATTAGGGTAATACTTGCTTCCAGGCATGAGTGAGGGAGACTTGCTTCCCTTTCAGTTTCATTGAAGAGTTTGAGGAGTGTTGGCCTTAAGTCTTCCCTAAATTTCTTGTAGAATTTGGCAGTGAATCCATCATAACCTGGGCTTTTTTTGTTGTTAAGGTACGAATTCTATTTTTAATTTCATTAGCTAAATTGGGCTACTCAGCAGTTTTACATCTTCTTAATTCAGCTTTGGAAATTCATAGGTCTCTAGGAATCTGTCCATTTCTTCTGTGTTATCCAATCTATGTGAGTAAAGGTTTTTGAAGTAGGTGTTGATAATCTTCTGTATTTCCACAGGGTCTGTAGTGATGTCACCCTTATCATTTCTTATTGCATGAATCTGAGTGTTTTGTTTCCACTTTTTGATAAGGTTGGCTAGGGGTTTGCCAATTTCATTTATTCTTTCAAAGAACCAAGTCTTCGATTCATTAATTCTTTGTATTGCTTTCTTAGTTTCAATTGCATTAATTTCTACTCTGATCGTGTTAATTTCCTCCCTTTTTTGGGCTTTGGATTTGACTTGCTCTTCTTTTTTTAGAAGTTTGATGTGCATCATTAGGTTGTTTATGTGTGTTCTTTCCATTTTTCTGAAGTGGAAGTTTGGTGAGATAAATTTCCCTCTGAGGACTGCTTTCATTGTGTCTCACAGGTTCTGGTAATTTGTATTTGCATTTTCATTCAATTGTAGATATTGTTTAATTTATTCTTTAACTTCTTCTGTGACCTATTGGTTGTTTAGGAGAGTATTATTTAATTTACATGTGTTTATGGGGTTCTTGTGGGGTTTTTTTTGTCATTCATTTTTAATTTTATTGTGCTATGATCAGATAATATGCATGGAATTATTTCAGTTCTTTTGCACTTACTTAAGCATATTCTGTGGGCCAGTATATAATCTATTTTAGAGAATGACCCATGTGCAGCTGAGAAGAATGTGTATTCTAATGTTGATGGGTGGAATACTTGGTACACATCTACTAGGTTCGTTTGTTCACAAGTTTGATTCAGTTCTGTTACTTCTTTGTTGATTTTTTGTTTGGTTGATATGTCTCTATGGCAGTGGGGTGTTAAGTTCCCCTGCTATAACTATTACTGTTTATTTGGTTTTTCATGTCTATTAAGAACTGTCTTACATAGTTGGGTGCTCCCATATTTGCTGCATATATATTTATGATTGTAATCTCTTCCTCTTGAAGTTTTCCCCTAACAAGTATGTAGTGACCTTCTTTATCTCTTTTGATCATTTTTGGTTTGAAGTTCATATTGTCTGCAAACATAATAGCTACCCCTGCTTTTTTCTGAGTTCCTGTTGCATGGAGTATTGCTTTCCAGCCTTTGATTTTTAGTCTGTTAGTTTCCTTTTGAGTTAAATATGTTTCTTGTACACAGCATATTGTTGGATTTTGTTTCTTAGCCCACTGTGCCAGTCTGTTTCTTTTTATTGGTGTTTTGAGACCATTTACATTGATTGATATAAGTGATACGTACTGACTCATCCCTGTCATGATATCTTTCTGTTGTTGGTTTGCCACATTTTCTGTTTCATTGTTTGCCCTGCTTAGTGGTTTCCTTTTGTTGTTGTTCTCAGGATTGTAGCTGTCTTTGTCTCTTTCTAGAGTGTCTTTAAGTACTCTCTGTAGTGTTTGGTGGACATAAATTTCTTCCATTGTTCTTTGGCATGGAATTATCTTTTTTCTCCATCAACTTTTAAAGATAGTTTTGCAGGATACGTCACTCTGGTTTAAAATTTGTTTTCTGTCAGGAATTGAAATACTTCACTCCAAGCTCTTGTTGACTTAAAGGTTTGTGTTGAGAAGTCTGCTGTGATTCCGATAGGCTTTCCTTCATAGGTCATCTGTTTCTTTTCTCTGACAGCTTTTAGTGTTTTGTTCTCATGCTGTATTTCTGATAACCTATTTATTATATGTCTGAGTGGAGGTTTATTTTGTTTGGTTATTTGGGTTCGGTATGCCTTACTTACCTGTATATCCGATTCTCTTCCCATGTTTGGAAATTTTTCTGGTGTTATTTCTGCAAATAGTCTTCACAGGTCATTATTATTGACCCCTGCTTTTTCGTTTATGCCTATTAGTGTTATCTTGTTTCTCTTGGCCTCATCTTGCAGCTGTTGAATTGTTGTTTCTTGGTTCCTTATGATTTTTAAGAGATGTTTTCTTTCATGGTCAAAAGCTCCCATGCTGTCTTCAAGATCTGAGATTCTATCTTCAGCTTCATTCAAGCAGTTTTTCAAACTTTCCATGGAGTTTTTCATTTCCTGCATTTCCCTTTGCATCTGTTTCATGCATTCAGTTTGTGTCTTATATTGTTCATTTAAAGTTTCCATCCTTTTCTTATGTTCTTCTATTTTTTATCTTGATCTTCTTTAGATACACACAACATTTCTTTCATAATGAGTGTCATTTCATTTTTTAGCTGAGAGATTTTTTCTGATTTGAGTTTTTCTTTCTACCTTCATGGCGTTGTTTCTTTACTGCATTTGCTATCATTTCAGAAAGTTCAGTTGTGTGACTCCCAGTGCCTTCCATTTCAGTGTCTCTCGGGTTTGTTCTTAGTGAGCTGGGGGATTCAGACTGCCTCTTGGTTTTTTGTTTTTTCATTTTTTTCTGGGTCCTGTGTGGCTGGGCAGGCAGCCTCCCGATGGATTGCACTGGAACACTGTGCTGGGTAGACCTTCAATTCTTCATTATCCCTGTGGCTAGCCAGGGCACACCCCCAGAGTATGGCACTGGACCCTTGTGTTCTGTGGTTTGTGAGGCTGGCTGTGTGTTCCCCTGATGTGCTTTGTTGGGTTGCTCTGGGGTGCTAGGCTATATGTCGTGCGAGACTGGCTGAGTGTTCCCTGGTGGCTTGTGCTTAGACAGGGGGCTAGGTAGAGCTGGATCCTCTGTGTAGCTAGTGAGGGTGCACTCCCACAGTGTGCTTCTGGAGCCTCCACCTTACTGGGTGGGGGCCGAGACCTCTGGGACCCAGGGGGCTAGGTGGCATGCACCCCGGAGTGTGCAGCCATCTGGACCTTGCATCTTGTTGTGGGGAGTTCAGACCCTCTGGAGTGCAGTGTGGGGCAAGCCTGTGTGATTCCCAGGTGTATAGTGCTGGGGCCTTGCTCCTGGTTGTGCAGGTTTGCAACCTCTAGGACCTGCAGTGTGGCTGCACCCCTGAACACTGGAGCTCGTGCCTTGTGTTCTGATGGGCAGAGCTCAAGTTCTCTAAGGCCCTGCAGCTACGCTGGCCGTTCCCTAATGACCAGCTCTGGGGCTCTGGGCTGGGCTAGGTTCAGTACCTCTGTGTCCTGAGAGGCTGCCTGGGCATTCCCCTGATGGATTGCACTGAGAGCTGGGCTAGGTAGAGCTAGATCATCTGTGCAGGTAGTGAGGGCTCACTCCTGGAGTGTGTGGCTGGACCCTCTGCCTTACTGGGTGGGCCTCAGAATCTCCGGGACCCAGGCAGCTAGGCAGAGCACACCCCAGAGTGTGGCACCACCTGGATCTTGCGTATGGCTGCGAGGAGTTCAGAGCCTCTGGATCATGGGGCAAGCCCAGGCAAGTCCTAGGCATATTGGAACACAGTGTTTTTCATAAATGGCATTGGTCCAAAGCATTATGTAAAGCAGTAAAAGTTAATCCAAGCCCATTGTCACATCATACAAATGCTTGTTAATTTTTTATTAATCTTTGAAAAACACTGCTGCAACCTGCGTGGCTTTGAGGTTCTTGGGGTGAAGGACTGCAAGAGGACAAGAAAATAAAGAGACAAAAGCTGGGGTCAGGTGGAGCCCTTACTCTCTGGATGGGAGGAAAGGAACTGCCTCCTCACTGCAGG
>RJWM01017310.1:0-43360 GCA_004363535.1 Dasyprocta punctata | reverse complement strand
TGCTGATTGCACAGCCGCGTACCACCACACTTGGCTAGACTTTAATTTTAATTTGTACATGAATTAGCAGTATGACTGTTGGATTGTTGTTGGGGAAGATGTGACTTCAACTTCTCTATTGTGTTTTCAGGAATCAAAAAATGGAGCCAACCATGTCTGTGATTCAGACTGGTGCTTATATTTACAAAGCTTTGTGT
Source organism: Dasyprocta punctata (assembly GCA_004363535.1). Taxonomy (NCBI): domain Eukaryota; kingdom Metazoa; phylum Chordata; class Mammalia; order Rodentia; family Dasyproctidae; genus Dasyprocta; species Dasyprocta punctata. The sequence continues at coordinate 43,163 of RJWM01017310.1, read as the reverse complement.
TATCACAGTTATCCCAGTGACTGCACGCCGGCAGGCCAGTTTAAGAGTATATGAGGAAGAGCTTTTTCACACACAACTGTCAGGGGATGAACTTGGGCTGCAGGTTGAGCATGGAAATCTCAGCAGGGTTTGGATTTAGAACTGTGGTGTTAATGTTTTGGTGTGAACCGTTGAAAATCTTTTCTGAGCATTCTTGTCCACATGAGACAGTTTAGTTGTAGTTTGCAGATAAGGTTGCCCATTAGATCATGACATTATTTTTTAAATTTTTTACTGAGTTATGGTATGCAAACAGGAAAACGTTTATAACTTGTTGAGTTTTCAGAAACTAGTGTCCAGGTCAAGAGGTGGAACATTACCAGCACCCTCAAACTTTCCTCTTGCTCCCTTCTAGTCATCACCCCTCCATGGGTGACTAGTACTTTACCTTGATTTTTAATACCATATGTTGTTTTTGCCAAGTTTTGTACTTTCTCTAAGTGGAATTGCACAACAGACAGTCTTGGGTCTGGCTTTTATCAACAGTATATTGGAGAGTCATCCATACTGTATTTGGCTGTGGTTTTCTGTTGTATATATACCTAGGAATACAATCAGTGGAGTAGGATTATTCTCTTGAATCACTACATGTAAATAAACAGAATAACACACTAATTGTTTCTAATAGCTTTTTTTTTTTAAACCTAAATTGATACTGGGTACTTTTTTTTTTTTTTTTTTTGAAATGGGGTCTTGCTATGCAGTCCAGTCTGGCCTTCAACTCATTATATAGCATAGGCTGGCCTTTAACTCGCTGGGATTACAGGTGTGTGCCACCATGTCTGGCTGGGTAGCTTTCATTTTTATTTTTTTAATTTTTTAATTTTTTATTTTTTTTTGCGGCACCGGGGATTGAACTCACAACCTCACACCCGCTAGGGCAGGCGCTTAAGCCGCTGAGCCAATCTCCTGGTCCTGGTTTTTTGAGGCAGGGTTGCACTATGTAGCTCAGGCCGGCCTTGCGCTCGCGTTGTAGCCCAAGCCGGCCTCGAACTCACAACGCTCCTCCTACCTCAGCCTCCGGAGTGCTGGGATTAAAGGCATGCGCCACCATGCCCGGCTTAGCTTTCATTTTTAAAAGGGTCTTTTCTTGCCTACCTAGTGTGGTTAAAAAAAAGGCCATAGTTTACTTGGGCATTCAGCATACCCGTCCTGGTCATCTTTCTTGTTTGGTGAGCCATAACCAAACTTAACTTCAAATCAGCTGATCCTTTACATTTCAGAAAAATCTTTGCTTTTCATCCTTAAAAACTCCACTCTACCCTCTGGATATCATTTACAGTTATCTTAGTAGCAGATTATTCAAATTCTATTTTATTTTATTTTTATTTTTATTTTTTTTTTGTCAGTACCAGGGGTCAAATTCACTAACTCGCACCTACCAAGCAGGTGCTTAAACCACTGAGCCAAACTCCCGGCCTAGATTATTCAGATTTTAAAGGATGACTGTAACCCATACTGACCAAATTGTTGGACTAGTAATTAAATGCTTTGCCTTTTTGAAGGGTTCATATGGCAGCTAACGTGTGGGCTATTGTCCTCATTAAGTGAGGAATTCTGGGTATATTACCTTAAGTCTAGGGCCCAATTTCCTTCATTAAAAAGATTTCCTGATTCTGATTATTTACATGTCAGTTAGAGGAAAGAGGGGGACTTTATGGGGATTTCAGAAATACATTACATTATATAGTATCCCTCTAAACAGATGAGCTCTAGTGTTTTTAAATTATAATTTTAAGTAATAACGAAAATAATACTAAGTCTCAGATCAGTGAAAGCCAAGTATAAATGAAGTGTAAGCTTAATGAATAAGGAAAAGAAGTGAGGTATTTTGACAGACACTGATTTCTAGAGAACAGGTGCACACAGTGGCTAAAAATAGTGTTGTGTCATCAGCATTAGAGAAAATGTAGTCAGAAAAAAGCCCGAAGGTTTCTTTTCTAAAATCAGACCTTGAGTAACTTACAGGAATACAGGGGTAGTTTAAATGTGTAAAAACTAGGTCAGTGGGTGTCTCCTAAGAAATCGTGATAGTAACACATACTCTCTCTCTGTCTCTGTCTCTGTCTCTGTCTCTGTTTTTTTTACAACACACCTTTTTTTTTTTTTTTTTTTTTTTTGCGGCACCGGGGATTGAATTCACAACCTCGCGCCTGTCAGGGCAGGCACTTAAGGCACTGAGCCAAACTCCCGGCCCTGGTTTTTTTGAGGCAGGGTCGCACTGTGTAGCTCAGGCCGGTCTTGCGCTCGCGTTGTAGCCCAAGCCGGCCTCGAACTCACAACGCTCCGCCTACCTCAGCCTCCCGAGTGCTGGGATTAAAGGCGTGCGCCACCACGCCCGGCTTACAACACACCTTTTTAAGCCCAATGTTTTACCGACCCTAAGATGAGGGATGGATGTCATTGGGTGGATAATGAGAGCCACCTCAAAAGTCCATATGGCTAAGGTTCCACAGCTACTTATGGGTCATGAAGAACTTGCTTTTGGTTTGTATTCTCAATGCTTTTCATAAGCAGATCATATGTAGGCATAGTTGTACTAAAAATTTTTATTAATTTTATGTCATGATACTGATGTCATTCATGAGTGTCAGTGTAAAAAATTGAGAATTTCACCAATTTTGATGTCAGACTGGGACAGAATTCTAGCTGTACCCATTACTAGCTATTCACCATTTTTCTGGCTGTTTGCTTGTCTGTAAAACCAGTCTTCTGAATTGGTGTATGTAAATAAGCTGAGTAGCACACTAATTTGTTCATTTAAAAAATCATTAATGTAGGGCAGTATGATTCCCATTTTACAGATGGAAAGTTGAGGATAAGAAATGATAACTTGACAGTAGACGGTTTCATGTCTTCTTACATCATCTGCAGTACTCATTCCATTAGATCATACTGTGTCTGTGATAAGGTTGTGAATAAATCTAGATGAATGTTAGCCGGTTTTGTTTTACTGGCTTAATACAGGGTTTCTGAAAAGTCACTTCTGGTATGTATAGTGATTTTTCCTCCACAGGCCCCGAATCCCTGAGGATTACATTCGTATACTTAGAGAATGTAACTTGCCAGCTCTGTGCCTGGCTGGGCCCCATTACTGTTGTTCTCCCTCCCAGCCACACCTGCGTTTGTTAGCAGACCTATTCTTTTATTGTGCTGATGCATCTTCTTGGGACTTTGTTCAAGACCAGATTTTCCTTCCTTTATGTCAACTCTTGCTTCTTCTGACATGGTAGTGTCTTCTGTAAGACGCACAGCCTTCAAACCAGAAGCCAGCGTCGAGAAGGCTGAGAAGGCAGCCTGCTTCACTACTGTTCAATGTTGTTCTGGAGGTGCTAGCTAGCGAACTAGACAAGAGTGAAAGAAGGCACAAAATTTTATTTACACATAGGGTCGTATGTTTGGAAAGCCCAAGAGGTTCAGTTTTCAAATATGTAACAACCAGCTTTGGAAGTTGAGTATAGAAGGAGATAGATGTAGTTCTGTAGGAAAATATAAAAACTATGAAAGACTTCTTGGCTGGGGATTATATCAATATCACGTTGATATAATATAGATATGAGCTCAGATTCATTTAGAAAAATAAAATTCTGAGGCTAGTGCAAAATAAATGGGGGTGGGAGATGCCTTAACTGTTTATCAGATATTAAAACTGGAAATTAAAATAACTTGATATTAGTGTAGGCATCGATTCCGAACAGCAGAATTGTCAAAAAGATTAGATCTTATAAAAGAGACTAATTATTCAGTAAAAGTCACTTTTCAAATAATTGGAGAAAATGTGGGCTACTTTATAAACAGGGATAGACAAGTGAGTGACCATTTAGAAAAATAAGTTGGATTTTTCTCTCATTTCCTTAGATTGTGAAGGTGCTGTAGTAAAACTGTGAGCACATTTCTATTCCTGGAGTGAAAAGACTGTAAGCGTGATACATGATGAATATATTTATCTACAAATTAAACATTTACATGCCAGATTATAGCAAAAATACCATGAAGCTGTAAGTCTAATGACAGACCAGAAAATATTTGCAGTGAGAAGGAGCTATTTCCATAGTGTATAAAGAAATACAAAACTAGCAGAAAAATGGTGAATAGATACACATGAAAAGATAGCTCTTGTTTTTCTCATGAGGCAAATAGAGATTTCAAATTGGTGAATATAAAATATACTAATTGGTATGTATGGAGAGGATGAATAGAGATTTCAGACTGGTGAATATAAAATATACCAATTTGTATGTATGGAGAAGAGAACATTTTAGGGGGAAAATAAATTGATTAAACGTTTACATAGGCATTTGGCAGTATCTAACAAGATAAATGTGTATGTCTGTTGACCTAGCAGATTGATTCACAAGACTTTATCCTGTATTTGCATGATAAGAATATTCATCATGGCATTATAACAGTTTAAATGAAGTTTGAGTGTTCACATAAAGGGAATACTGTGAAGCCAGTGGAAATATTTTGTCGGGGGCATAAAACAAGGTATAAAACAGTACCGTATGAAGTACTATGAAGAAGGATAAATAATTGTTATGGATGCAAGAAACTGATGAGTTGTTGCTGCATGGGGAACTGGGAAATGGGGGGCCAGGAATGCAGAAGCAAGGTTTACTTAATGTAGACTCTTACATATTTCTTACTTTGGAGGTAATGCTTTTTAAGTCAGGTGTTTATATTACCTCTTTAGAATATTGTTTGAATAAAAAAATCCTGCTTTATTTCTTCCTTTTGAATATGACAGTTTTGGACAAAGTCATTTCAGTATATTCTTTTCCTAAGACATCTACTATTGGAAAGTCTTTGAAATTCAGTTTTGATCTTAGGCTTAGCTGTCTGCCTATCAGTAAAAGACTTAACTATATTTTTATAGTATTGATTTTTTTCATCTTGTTTAGAAATGTTTTTTGCTTATTTTGTGATGTCTTTGTATTTCATTGATTTGCAAATTGATAATTATACTTGGTATGAATTTATCTTTAGTTATCAAATCATAATGATGGTTTCACTTGGGTAACTCATTGAGGAAAATGCTTTGCAAGGGTTAATCATGTTTAGTTAAAAGAAAAGTCAATTAACCTGACTTAGAGAAACTAACAACTATTTTATTTTGATCTGGACAGATTTGGAGGCCAATCACTGCCACCTTTTATTTCCCTGTGGGTCCAGGAACTGGATTTCTTTATTTGGTCAATTTATATTTCTTGTATCAGTATTCTACACGACTTGAAGCAGGTACGTTGTCAATAGTTCTTTTAAATACTGTTTCTTTCTAATTTACTAATCCATGTGTTTACTTCCTTGGAGGAATTTTAAGGGCAGTCAGCAGTAGTACATACAAAATGCCGTGATGATAGTATATGTGCTTTGTGGCTGTGCTAAGACTGTGTTACAATGTCATGAAGTTTAAAGTATCTGTCACCATTTTATAGGTGAAAAAAAAGCAGATGAAAAGTTGACACACTTTGCCCAATTCCTCAGTGGCTGAGCTATGTACTTCTCATTTTATTTGGCCATCTCATTGATTTTTGTCATAGAGCAGTTCTTCCCCCTTTGATGCAGCATTGACTGGAGGGTACGTGTCTCTCAGTTGAAAAGTATTACTCTATGCAAATAAAAGCCCAGATTTATTTTCTGTAATTGAAACACTCTATTTTAAAGTACATAGTTGAGATTTAATAATATGATAGTTTATCATACGTTGACCAGTACGATGTATGGATAAGCTGTCAAAATCTTTTCTTAAAAATATTTTACTGAATTCTGTTTATTTCTGACAGTACCTTATATGCCACTCTGAGTTGGTTATACTAAGAAGCCATAGATCAATACATTATTATTATTTTTTATTTTTTATTTTTTTATTTTTATTTTTTTGCGGTACTGAGGATTGAACTCACAACCTCGCACCTGCCAGGGCAGGCGCTTAAGCCACTGAGCCAAACTCCCAGTCCTGGTTTTTTGAGGCAGGGTTGCACTGTGTAGCTCAGGCCGGCCTTATGCTCGCGTTGTAGCCCAGGCTGGCCTCGAACTTACAACGCTCCTCCTACCTCAGCCTCCCGAGTGCTGGGATTAATATTATTATTTTTTAAATGCATTCTCTTAACGTGAGTGTGATTTTGTTAAACTGGAATGATTTTGAAAAGTTGGGCTGACTTCAGAGACTAAGTCTGCTGGCTGTTAGGTTGGAGATCCTGAGCACTCTTACAGTTGAGGAAAGGTAGTGTGTCGGCTGCGGTGAAGCTGACGGTGCGGCGCTCTCCCTGCAGCAGGCTCGCTTACCTCTGTCGGAATAGGTGACTTTCATTCTCCTTTTCCATTTGTATCTCGTTATGCCTCTGACTTGCCTAGCATTATACCTTCCTGGTATAATTGAGGATTAAGTTGTTGGAATAATTTAAAAAGAATAAGTAATAAACTGTGAATTAAGTGTGGATCTATGACCAGTTATTCAAACCTTTATTATGGGAAATCTTTAAATATAAATAAAAGTAGAGAAAAAGTTCAGTGAAACTTTTTATTGAGATCAGATTCACTTAACATAAAATTCACCTTTTTTTTTTTTTTTGGCGGCACCGGGGATTGAACTCACAACCTCGCGCCTGTCAGACAGGCGCTTAAGTCACTGAGCCAAACTCCCAGCCCTGGTTTTTTTGAGGCAGGGTTGCACTGTGTAGCTCAGGCCGGCCTTGTGCTAGTGTTGTAGCCCAAGCCGGCCTCGAACTCACAATGCTTCTACCTCAGCCTCCCGAGTGTTGGGATTAAAGGCGTGCGCCACCACGCCCGGCTAAAATTCACCATTTTAATTATTCTTTTTGTATGTATGTATGCATATGTTTATTTGTTTATTTTTTGAGACAGGGTCTCTACATAGTTCAGCCTGGCCTTAAACTCACTACGTAGACTAGGGTGGCCTCAGACTCAATGGTGATCCTCCTGCCTCAGCCTCTTGAGTGCTGGGATTGCAGGTGAATGCTGGGATTATGAGGGTGAGCCACCATGCCTGGCTCATCGTAGCCATTTTAAATTGTATTTGGTGATCTTTAGTTTATTCACAATGTTATGCAAAATCACCACAATGTAGTTTCATGGTTTTCATCATTCTTCAAAAACCCTTAAGCAGGCATTCTGTGTTCTCCTTTTCCCTCTTCCAGCCCCTGGCAACCACTACTCTACTTTCTGTATGGATTTACCTATTTGGGACGTTTCACATGGCCTTTTGTAATTCACATTGTGATATGTGAGCCCGTATTTGACTATCACCCACCTCTTAACAGTTATCTCCTAGCGAGTCTTTGATGACTACCTCACCCTCCATTATTTATAGTAAAATTCTCAGCATGATGTCATTTCATTTATAAGTCTCTCAGTATTTGCCTCTGAAATAGACCTAGAAAATCTTTCTTTCTTTCTTTCTTTTTTTTTTTTTTAGAAAATCTTTCTAATACTGTTTTAAGATTAAACCTGAATCTCAATAATTCCTTGGCCACTTTTTATTTGTGGTCTCTTTATTACTCAAATGTTGTTAAACTCATTTACCCATCTGTGGTACTTAGATAATACACCGAACTTTTAATATTAATCTACCTGAACAACATTTAAGAAAAATCCATGGGAGCTGGGGATATAGCTCAGTGGCATAGCACCTGCCTGCTAAGCACAAGGTCTTGAGTTTGATTCCTGGTGCCAAAAAAAAAAGAAAAAGAAAAAGAAAAAAGAAAAATCCATGGGCCTATTAGGCCACTGGTCTCTTCTGTTTGCTTTGATTCATAGAGGTTGCCCTCTTACTCTCTGTTCCCTAAGCACAGGGCATTGTGAAATGTTCAAGCTGAGAGGCTTTGTTTGTTTTATTAGGGATTGAACCCAGGGCCTTCACACTGAACTGCATCCCCAGACTTTTTGTTTTTTTTTGAGACAGAGTCTTGCCCAGTTGCCCAGCCTGGGTTTAAACTTTGAACCCTTCTGTCTCAGCTGCTTAGGCTGCTGGGCTTACGAGTGTGTGCCGTCATGCCTGCTCTGAGAGGCATTTTTCAGACAGCTGTACTAAGGTATCCAGTCACACCTCTGAATCCATGGTTTTTGCATTCTTGGATTCAACCAACTGCAGATTAAAAATATTTGGCCAAAAAAACCCAATCAAGTCTGAACTGAATATATGCACACTTTTTTTTTTGGTACCAGGGATTGAACTTATGACTTCACGCTTGCTAGGCAGGCACTTATGCCACTGAGCTAAATCCCTGGCCCTATACACACTTTCTTTCCTTTCATTATTTCCTAGCGTAGTATAACAACTATTTATAAAACATTCACGTTGTGTTAGGTAGTATACATAGTCTAGAGATGATTTAAAATATGTGGCAGGACGTGTGCAGATTTATGCAAACGGTATACCATTTCATGTAGGGATTTGAGCATCTGCAGATTTGGTATCTGAGCTGTGTCCTGGAGCCAATCCTTTCCCACAAATACGTAGGAACGACTAACTCAGCATACAGTTCACCCATTTAAAGGGCACAATTCAGTGGTTTTTAGTATCTTCACAGAGTTATGTGGTCATCATAATTTGTAACATTTCTTCACCCCCAGAGCTCTGTACCCATTAGCAGTCAACACTTGTTTGCATTCCACACTCTTCTCCCCTGTGAGCGCTAGGAAATCGTTCATCCACTTTCTGGCTCTTTAGTCTTTCTGGACATGTCTTATAAACAGAATCGTGTTGCATGTGGTCTGTTGTGACTTGCATCATTCACTTAGCATTATGCTGTTGAGGTTCTTCTATGAGGCATGTATCAGTATTTTATTCTTGAGCATTCATTTCCTTTTATTACCACATAAGAGTCCAGTTTATGGACAGTACCTTTTTGTCCATCAGTTGACTTGGCTGTGGTGTTAGGAATCAAGCTGCTGTGCATAGCAGTGTAGGAAAGAGTTTTTGTGATTGTGATCGTTCTGTTCAACCTTTATTTTCCAGACAAGAACACAGCAGTTGTGTGGAGCAGTGGTGACATGTCCCAAAGGTCACCGAGCTCTTCGCTATAACACAGCTAGGCATGGAATCCATGTATACTGATTCCCTTTTTGCTGCTTGCCTTAAAGCCTTAAGTTAACATTTGTTTTTTTTTGTGGCACCGGGAATTGAACTCACAACCTCATGCCTGCCAGGCAGGCGCTTAAGCTACTGAGCCAAACTCCCAGCCCTAGTTTTTTGAGGCAGGGTGCTCACGTTGTAGCCCAAGCTGGCCTCAAACTCACACCGCTTCACCTACTTCAGCCTCCCGCGTGCTAGGTTTAAAGGCATGCACTACCACGCCTGGCTCAGTCTTAAATATTTTTAACTTTGCATATTTTATCCATTATTTGTGGAGTGTTTACTGCTATATTTCATGGACTCTACCATGTTAACCTTTGAAACATTCAACCTAGTTTTACACCAAAGAGGAAAACACTGACATTTAAACTGTGATAATGCCGTCAGTGTAAAACACATTTCAATATCTGAGATATTAAACTGAAATACAGTGTAACACCCAGTTTTTTTGTTTGTTTGGTTTTAGTTTTGGTTTTTTTTTGGCGGTACCAGGGATTTAACGCTCAACCTCGTGCCTGTCAGGCAGGTGCTTAAGCCACTGAACCAAACTCCCGGCCCTGGTTTTTTTGAGGCAGGGTTGCACTATGTAGTTCAGGCCGGCCTTGCTCACATTGTAGCCCAAGCCGGCCTCGAACTCGCAACGCTCCTCCTACCTCAGCCTCTCGAGTGCTGGGATTAAAAGCGTGAGCCACCACGCCCAGTTTAAGTTAACATTTTTTTTTTTTTTTTTTTTTGGCGGCACCGGGGATTGAATTCACAACCTCGCGCCTGCTAGGGCAGGCGCTTAAGGCACTGAGCCAAACTCCCGGCCCTGGTTTTTTGAGGCAGGGTCGCACTATGTAGCTCAGGCCGGCCTTGTGCTCGCGTTGTAGCCCAAGCCGGCCTCGAACCCACAACGCTCCGCCTACCTCAGCCTCCCAAGTGCTGGGATTAAAGGCGTGCGCCATCACGCCCGGCTTTTAAGTTAACATTTTGACAGAATGTTTGCCACCTGCATATTTCCCTGCCAGCCTAAAAAGTATATAGAAGTATTGGCATATATATGAGGTTTCTGATCTGAGCAGGAAGGCTACAATCTGAGACCAGTTAATTGTGAGTTTTCAGTTGCAAGCATGCCAAATGTTATAGTACTATATTTATGTGATTATAGTATCTTAAGTACTCAATCTATAGAATCCTTAGAAATCTCAAAGCAAAAACCACATCAGAGTGTCAGTATTATTAAACTTGAGAAAATGCATTAGAGTTCCAGTGCTGACCCATCACAGTGACCTTTCCGCACTGAGCACTCCTAATGTGACTGAGGTGGGTCTTCGAGGTGACAAGGAAGAAGCAAGGGGGCGTGCGGGACTTGCTGGTAACCTGGTTCCTTTTGGATACTGTATCCTTCTCCTTCCTGATTCCTCAGTATGTTTTTTTTTTTTTAATTGACTAGCTTTATCATGCAACTGTGGTAGAGTGTGGAGCAGAGGGAAAGTAATTTTTAAGTGGAGTGATCTTACAGTTATTTATGTTTCTTTGCTTCTCTTAAAACCTTCAAATTGAAGGCATTAAGAATCATCCTCAGAAGATGGATCTGGATTGCTGATTATTCTGGCCATTAATAAAACAGAACCTGTTTAATGGTACAGTGGCAGAGCAGTAAACCAGTAGTGAGATGTCTCTCTGCTTCTAATAGCCGTGTGGCTACTTGCCGTCTTGTAAAAGGTGGCTATAGGTTGTAACTCACAGTGTGAGTGTGGAATGGAGTGGCTGAGTTTGTCCGCTTTGCTCTCCTATCACTTCCTCTTCCTGGAATGTAAGTACTTGGAAGATAGAGAAGGAATTGTCTCAGTAGCTACTCCCAGAGCTGGGCATGCCTCTGTGTGTATGTGCGTGTGGGGGAGGGTGTGTGTGTGGGTGTGGGTGTGGGTGTGGGTGTCTGATAGTAATGATAGTGATGAGATGCTCCAAGCTGAGCCTGGTGGCACATGCCTGTAATCCCAGTGCTCTGGAGACTGAGGCAGGAGGATCATCGCAAGTTTGAGGCCAGCCTGTGCTACATAATGAGTTTGAGGCCAACCTAAATTACAGAGGGACCCCCTGTCTCAAAAAAACCACACACACACATAAAACAAAAGATGCTCCAGCATAGTCATGCTGGAGGAGATACAATCGTAGCCAAAACAAATGCTTCCTTCCTGAGAAACGTATGATCCAGGGATGGGAGACAGGCATTAACTAATTAACCAAAAAACGTATCCGTGAAGTCGTGATAGAACCAGTAAGGAAAAGCCAACAGACCAGGATGGAATTCCAGCAATGCTCACCACGTTTGGGTTGGGGGCTCAGTAGCCCTGGGATCGAGGTGGTAGTCAGCACACTAAGAGGTCGGGAAAGCATAGGGGAACCTTGCTCAGGTGCTTTTGGTTCAGGGCTTTATTGACATGGTTTGGATGTTTGTAAAAATTGACTTTTCTTGAGAGGAGTGATTTTAAAAATATTCTCATTTTGTTTTTCTCTGATTTTTTGAAGTGTTTTTCTCTGTAGACATTACTTTGCTCTGAAATTCTGAACCATGACTTTGGCTTATTTTTGTTTCCAGGAGCTTTTGATGGGAGGCCAGCCGACTATTTATTCATGCTTCTCTTTAACTGGATTTGCATCGTGGTATCCTTCCATGTTATTTTGGATCAGAAGTGAATCCTTTGTTTGTTTGTTTTCAGGTTTGGGGAAATAGATGGTATTGTATAAAAATTTCAAATTAGTGTTTGTATCTTTGTTTGCTACAGTTAATAAATAAGAATAATTAAAGTTTTTAAAAGCTCTAGTAGGTCATCTGTCCATTGAGTGATACATTCTCTGGCCATTGTTTCGTAGGATTTTTTCACATTTGGTTGGGTTTTATTACTGTTCTTTCTTGTTCTCAGTTCTCTGTGTTCTCATGGGTGACAGCTTGTTGATTGAAGCACAAAGAGATTCTGTGCTGAGAGCTTTAGAAATCTGTGGTTCTGATCAGAAAATTAATTTACACCAGTGTCGTTTTCTGACTTTATTGCTTGCTTTCTTTTGGGTCGTCAGTAGTAATTCTTTCCCTCTATAAAATACCCTGTGCAAAATACAAAGCTTTGGCCACGCGGTCCACCTCTGTGCTTTGTGTCAGCCGCAGTTGTCAGCACACTTCCAGCTTGGGGGTCTTGCAGATGGTGTGAGCAGCAGAAGGGACTCGTGGCTCAGGGCCTGGGTAGAGTTGTGGGCTCACTGTTGCTGGTGGGCTCAGCTTCCATTTAAAGTGAGCCAAGAGCCAGAAATTGTAGGACTTTGGGTACCCTTTCCTCGCCTTTGAGGGAATGGAGGAAAACAAAAACAAAACCAAAAACCAACAAAACAAAACGGTTTTGGACTTCAGCTTTGCTCTAGAGCCCCGAGTGTGGGCAGAATCATTGTGTGTGTCAAATGCACAGGTATCTCTGTCCTTTTCTTGAGGGAGAGATGCTAAGACACTATGGCAGGCATGGAAGAGAGGACCTTCCGTGGGTGCTGAGCCACGCCGAGGCTGCTGACTTCTGCATCTCCTTGTGTACAGTCTAATGGAACTGTGACGAAGATTACCAGAACCTTAGCATTCTCAGATGTTTTAAGTAATCTGAGTGACAGAAAACTGTTTTTGTTTGGAAAACTGTTTGGAATGAAGTTAACATTTCAGTGGGGGAAAATAAGCACTTTTTTTATTATTTGATCTTTAACTTCACAAACCAAGATTACTGGCTTGGTAATGGATATGCAGGTAAGTATCCCTTTAAACTTTGCCTTTTGTATGATTCAGACTTGCTATTATTAGATTTTGATAGAAGTTGAATTTATATTAACTGTGTGATGGTGTGACATTTTGAACTTACAGAACAATATATTTTATTATGAAGGTTTTAAGTCGTCTGGATTTTTGAAGCTCATACGAGTTAGCTAAATCACTGTTTTTCTTGCTTATTTTTGTATTGTTTGAATATTGAGAATAATGAGTGTGCAGTATTTATTAAGTTATGTAAAGAATTTTAAAAAAAATCGAGCTCATATGGTAAGTAAAACCTGCTTTTTGCAAATAACAGTTTGACTTAAATATTTGAGTCTGTCTAAAAATATGATTTATTATATTTTATTATAAGACTTTGCAGCATTCTTTGTATTATAAGTTAAATACTGGGATCAACTTATAATTCTTATGAGTTGAATTTTCTTTTGCTTTTTGAATATTCACATGAGAAATTGTTTTTGGAGGGGAGAAATAAAAAGCTCAGTAGATTTATGGTAAACCTTTACTCAAACTCTGCGTTCCTGGAGCCAAGTGTTTACATGTTGCTTCTTTTGCAGCTGCTGATGATTCCTCTGATCATGTCAGTACTTTATGTCTGGGCTCAACTGAACAGAGACATGATTGTGTCATTTTGGTTTGGAACACGATTCAAGGTACTTGACCTTAGTTGGAAAAATTTCTTTTCATTGTCTTTGCAGAACTCTCGCATCCAGAGATGTAGTTCCTGATTTGGCCAGGAGAGGGCACTGCAGAGCAGTGTAGCGGAGGCAGGCCCCTTCTCCCCTCCTGGGTCAACCTAGAGTTCTTTGCTAACTGTGTTACTCCTTGGCTGCTCAGGCCCCTCAGAGCTGTGTCCGTGAGTGATTGTGTGAATAATGCATTTGAAACTTTGTGATTTAAAATGTTCTTATTATTCCTTTACTTCTTGTATGTGTTTAACATTTTAGCAACACAGATTTTTTTTTGCCTGTAGATACTTCCCTTTGTACCTGATCTCACAGTTTTTCATTTGTAACTTTTTGATTTTCTTCCTTGTATAAATCCATTATGGGACTGAACTTATACTGTATTATTTATTTATTTGTTTATTTAGTGGCACTGGGAATTGAACTCACAGTCTCACACCTGCCAGACAGGTGCTTAAGCCACTGAGCCAAACTCCCAGCCCTTTATACTGTATTTTTAATCTCTTGTCTGGAACTAGTTAGTCTTGCCTTTGGGCTTTTGCAATACCCTGTACCCTGTGTTCTTCTTGTGGTACTTAGCTGAGTTCTTAGCGTTATTTAGGTACCACCCTTTCTTTACTAATTGTGAAGATCCTTGGAACACCCTTAACCTTTGATATCAGGTCTTAAGTATGTTAGGGGGCTCACATGTTGAATTATATCTGCAGAATTATTTGATATATCAGTATTAATGAATTAAAAATTCAGGATAAGTTTGTTAGAATTTGCTGGTTGGAGTCTGAATGTGACTCTATCATGCCTGTGTTTTTAGTAGCGTCTCTTAAGACACTGGTTACTGAAGCTTGTTAATAGGAATCCAGCAGGGCATGTATTGTATCTGGACTGTGGCAACATACTCTACTTTCCAGTTAGAAGTACATAAGCAAGTATAGTTTTAAATAGGAATCTTTAAGTATAGTAAGAGTGCTGCTGATTGGTCTGAGAAGTTTGCAGTGACCTCCCAAAGAATTACATAAATCCCTTGTCAGTGTATCCATTTCTGCTTCAGTCATCTGGAAGTTCTGTCCTCTGCAGGTGTGGCTGTTTATGTCTGTGTATGTTCTTTCCTAGGCCTGTTATTTACCTTGGGTTATCCTTGGATTCAACTATATCATCGGAGGCTCGTAAGTGATACTAGAGTTACTTGGTTGGAAACTAGACCTTTGAAAAATTCTATTTACCTTTTTACCTTCTTTCTCTAATCTTTATGAAAGTTTTTTAGAAATGTCAATATTGATGTGTTAGAACCTAATAGTTACATTTTGATATAAGCAGTTACAGTGCAGGGCCATATATATATAATTTTTGTGGTACCGGGGATTGAACTCACAACCTCACGCCTGTCAGGCAGGCACGTAAGCCACTAAGCCAAACTCCCGGCCCTAGTTTTTTGAGACAGGGTTGCACTATGTAGTTCAGGCCAGCCTTGTGCTTGCGTTGTAGCCCAAGCCGGCCTCGAACTCACGCTTCCCCTACCTCAGCCTCCCAAGTGCTGGGATTAAAGGCATGTGCCACCACGCCCAGCTAGTTTTAAGTATATTTAACTATAGGTAATTATAATCTTGTTAGCTCATCAGTAGATATAGTATATTTCTTTATGTTATGTTTGAAAGTATGTGTTTCTGGATTCACTATCCAGACTGAACAAAGACCTACTTGTGTCTGAGTTGGCTCCTATAGGAGTTGCCCATGAAATTAATGTCTTTTATTAACATGTTTTCAGAATGCTTTAGAAACTACTCACTGTCAACAGAAAAGCAAATTCTCAGATGGGAAGTAGTTTTGTAAGTGGTTTGATGGTACAGATGTTTGGCTAATCAGTGCATTCCTAGTTTATTGGTCTGTAATTAGAACTGAGGTTTAGTAAAGCCTTTAATTAATCCAGTCAGTTTTTAAGGGAAAATAATAGCCAGGCACACTGGCAATCCCATTATGTTTCGAGGCTGAGGCAGGAGGGATTACAAGTTCAAGCCTAGCTTGGGCAACTTAGCAAAATCCTGTCTTAAAATAAAAAATGAAAAATGCGCTGGGAATGTAGCTTAGTCTGAAGGCCTTGGGTTCCACCCCCTAGTAATGGGGGAAAAAAAAAATCAAGAGGCAGCTATTCTAAGATTGCCTATTTCTTATATACTGCAAAACATTTTCAAGAGTTCAATGATTTTAATAGTACTAGTTCTTCATATATCTGATGCTTTTCTTTGTGTGATCCCAGCTTCTGTGTTCTGAGAAAGAAGCAGATGAATTGAGCAAGCAGACTTGGTCTAGGGCATAGCAGTTTCAAAGTGTGGTCCTGCTCCTCTTCCACCCAGAAAGGCAGAGTCTGGAAGCAGCTGCCTTGATTTATCCCTGACAGGAATGATGTTGGAGGTGAAGAGGATAGTAAGAGTGGATCTATAAAATCTTGAGGTGACCTGTCCATTGGCCATGGGGAACCTGAGGAAGCTCACCATTTATCGTAGGGTGCAGGTTGAAGGTCAACTTTCCCGACACTCCAGGATACAAGAAATGCAGGAGAGAGCATGCAGTGGCTCCATGAGTGGGAGCAGGCGTGTACTGTCCTTGCTTCTCTCTTGGTAGCTGTCTGTTTGCCTGTGTTTCATGTACACAGGACTCACGATTGAAAGTGCCTGGGGGTCTGCTTTGCAGCCTGCCTGACTCCTGAGGTAGGGATGAGCAAAAATAACATCTTGAGGTGGGCCACGCTTAGAAGAGATACCAGAGGGGCTGCTGGCCACGTTTTCTGTCTTCCTTGGAATGCATTTGTCACTCTGACCATAAAAAGGGCCTATTCTAGAGCTGTCACAGACTCCCGGGACTGTCAGTGGGCTTCAGTGAAGATCTCTTCCATGTGCTATGAATTAAAACTAGGTGCATCTCATTTTATTGCTTGAATGTCTTTAATTTGGTTCTCTTTGCAGGGTGATCAATGAGTTAATTGGAAATCTTGTCGGACATCTTTATTTCTTCCTAATGTTCAGATACCCAATGGACTTGGGAGGAAGAAATTTTCTATCTACACCTCAGTTTTTGTAAGTGTTTTTCCTCTCATTGAACAGGCATTGTGTTGCCCATGCTCTCATGTCTCAGTAGGAGCGTCCTGAGGGGTCCGGTTTACCCCTCGTCGGGTGGAGGAGTTGCCTGGTTGCTCAGTCCTGGCATAGCAGGGGCGGAAACCAGCAGCTCACTGTGCTTGTGGTGCCTTTTCACTGGGGACCGCTGATGACGGGGCTCCCCCCAGGCAGCACAGCAGGCGGCGGTGAAGCAGGGGGCTCGGGGCAGGCAGGGCCCCAAGAAGACAGTGTCGCCTGTGGCGTCAGTTTCAGCCATGGTTTCTGTCAAAGAAGGGGCAGTTGATATTTTAGGATTGAAATTTTGTAGGACGTTCAAAGGTAAAATGATAGACACGAGGTTCGGGTAGTCCCCACCCCCTAGGGGAGTGTGCCTGTTCTTTGTCTGCTCTGAGGGGTGATTGTGTGAAGAAGCCAAGGGCGGGAGCTGTTTGCTATCGCCGTACCAGCTGTGGTTTTGGGAGAGTTACCTGGAGCCTGCAGGCTTCAGTTTGCCAGTCTCGAAGTGCACGAGGGCGGGGGAGCTGAGCACAGTGCGGAGCTTCGTGGTGGGGGTCAGCAGACAGCATCCCGAGGTGGGGCTGTCGGTGAGCTGAGGAGAGACGGCGACACACCTGTGCATGTGAGCGGCTATCAGGGACGCAAAAGGCTGTCGGAGAAGGGACCGAAGGGACCAGCTAAATCGCCATCTGGGTGTCCCAGCCTGCCTGGCATCACGCCTAATCTTGTGTCAGGGACATGCAGTAATGGCTTGCATTTAAAAGCTTTTTAAAAACCAACAACGAAAACCCTTTCACGTCTTGCTCATTTTAATGTTTTGCACTTCTGTCCTTCATTAGAGGGGTCAGTGTGGGAAGCAAAATTTGAGTAGTGCCCCTTCCCGCCTCCCACACATTAGGGGAATGTTTGGTAAGACTTTATTTGAACTACAATATACCGAAAAGCAGAGTAGCACTGATATATGGGTGGTTTTTAAAGATCTCCTTTAAGAGAATAAAAAGAAACTTGTTTCTCTTCTGAGCCTTGGGTTGCCTTCAAGCTGAAAAAACAAGTGACCAATCTGCTTTCCAGTTATCAAAGGACATAGGAACAGCAGGTTTGAATTTCTGATGTGGATTTATCAAGTAGGATGGCAGATGCATCAATTAAGAAAAGCGTGTGCTTTGGGGGGCAGCCAACAGTTATTTTACTTTAAATGGCCACACTCTGACTGAACGTCTTAGCGTTATTTCTTAATTGTGGGCAACAAAGTGCACATGATTCTTGAGGCGGAATCAGCCGCATGCTGGAGCTGCCTTCACTTGAGTTTTCTCTGGTGGGGGAGTCCTTCTGTTAAATTTTGCATAAAGATCAGATGACAAAGTGTAGCTCCTTGCAAAAGCAGTAAGTGCTTTGAAATTACCATAAATTTTTGTTGATTATGTGTAATTGGGTATCTTTTTATACTAATTACTTGCATTTAATTTCACTGTCTGCTTAAGCAGTGGAGATGGCTCCCGTATTGTCTTAGTGTAAGCAGCAGAGCAAAGCAGCCTTAGTTTTGCCTTTTTCAAGCACTGTCTTCTGCCGTGTACTTTGGAGGAATATTATTGTACCAGGTGTTGTAGATGTTGAGAACCCGGTGCTTGGAAATACATTTTGATTTAGTGATAAAGCTGTATTTGTTTAAGGGTAAGAGTTGAGTTATAGAATTCTAAGATGATTAGTATTCTGCATTCTATTTAGAAAATGCATTTTCCCTTCTGTACACAGTTAATTTTCTGTTTAGAAGGGGCCAGTGTCTTTTTGGGAAGGAGCGTGGAGGACTCAAGGGTGATAGAAACAGGTGATGACTCTGGTTCCTGACTGCCGTCCTGTCAGAGGCATGCACTGCAGGAAGTAGTGTACAGTGCAGGCTCCAAAGCCAGGCCGCTGTCTGGGTCCTCGTCCTGTCACAGATTAAGCTTCACTTAATCTTGCCTCGGTATTCTCATTTATAAAACAAGGATGATACTACCATAGTGCCCACCTCATAGATTTGTGTGCAGATCGGGTGAATTGGTGAATTTGCAGCTCTGGTGTAAGTAAGTACTCCTGACCTGTATATTTTCAATACAAGGTCCTGTAGGAACTACTGCTCTGTGTGACTTTCTGGTGCTGAGAGGGGTTTAACTAGGGGCATCAAATTATATTAGGATCTGATAAGTGGAATAGATTCAGACACATTCTTGGTTTTCTAGGCAAGGATTGAAAATAGTTCGAAAATGCTATTGAAAGCATAGACTTAAGGGTTTAAGTTTTCTTAGCTTTTCTGTGACTCCTAGTGTATTAACTTATATGGGGAGAAATCATCAAACCTTTTTGGACCTCTGCTTTCTTACCAGCTAGGAGATGGGAAGAAAGAAGTCAGAGACAGGATATGAGTAGACTTTAAAAACATACCCAGCTGTGTGTGGTGGCGCACTCCTGTAATCCCAGCCCATGGTAGGCTGAGGCAGGAGGATCTTTGCAAGGTTGAGGCCAACCTGGGCTACAGATTCAGTTCAAGGCCAGCCTGAGCTGCAGAACAAGACCCTGTCTGAAAAACAAAGAAACAAAAACAAAGCAAAACAAACATACGCAGACCTGCGAGGCACAAAGCCATCTTCCACAGTTCCCCGTGGCGGACTTGATGGAGAGTGCTGTGGAAGTGCTGTGCACGGCTCAGTGCTCAGCCCATGGATTGGGACTTCGAAAGCAAATTTAATTTGTATTTTGGATCCATTCTGACCCATATTAGGTATACCAAGATGCAGTCAGTCATTCTTGCTGTTGGTTGGGCCTGTGGGTGTAATCTTTTCATTTCTATACTATTTTGCATGAGTTACTTTTAAAATCAGTATAATAGAGTGGGAATTTAACTGAAAGCTTGATAAAGTTAAGAAACATGAAAAGCAAGTGCCGTCTGTGGCCAGGCACTGAGCTAAGTGCTGAAGAAGCAGGCCTTCCCTGGCCTTCTTCAGTGCGACAGATGCCACGGGACACCCAGGTGAGGGAGACGTGCTGAGTGCTGGGTACTGCGTGGACGTGACTTTGTTCTTTCTTTCGCCTTTGTCTTCCCTCTCCACTTCAGGTACCGCTGGCTGCCCAGCAGGAGAGGAGGGGTGTCAGGGTTTGGTGTGCCTCCAGCTAGCATGAGACGAGCTGCTGACCAGAATGGCGGAGGCGGAAGACACAACTGGGGCCAGGGCTTTCGGCTTGGAGACCAGTGAACGCGCTCCTCTGGCCTGCCCACCAGCCGCTCCACTCAGCGCCGTCTTCTCCCAGGGCTGGGTGTGCCTCACAGCGAGTCCTAGCTAACGCTGCTGGACCTGACCCACACCGAATGTAGTCTTTCAGTGTGAGACAAAATTTTTTAAATCTTGAAGGAAAATACAAGTGTTCCTCAAGTTTCATGATTCTCATTGAAGTCCTTACTGCTCTGAAGAACAAATATCAACAGTGCAAATTACAAAACTGACTATACTTTGGTGTTTTTACTTTTCCCCTTTCCATCTGAAAAATGGGTGTTAGCAGGTCCTGGTCTGCTGGCACTGAGCTGGGCGTCTGGGGTGGGGCTACAGACCCTATCAGGAGGATACTTACCTCTTTCTTGCACACATACCTCCCTCCTGCTTTCCCAGCTCCCAGAGTTGCCGCTGGAGGGGTTGCTCACACAATGATTCTGCCTTTGACAAACTCTTATTTATTGACTTTGCCAAGGCTTGGTCACACAGAACTTGTTCACAGTTGTTTCCCCTTCAGCGGCAGAACTGTAACGGGAGAAGACCGAGCCGTGGATGAAGAGCTTTCTCAGCTTCTGGGACTGTGTCAGCCCGGCCGCAGTCACAGCCATGTGTCACCTCTTCAGATGTCTTTATAAAAGGCGTCGAGCCTTCGAGGGGCCAGAGTGGTATTGATGAGGTGTGAGGATCGTTGCTAGGTGGTTTTTCCTAAGCTGGTGATGAGGACTGTAGGGTGGTCTACCACAGGCGTCAGGCTTCCCCCTTCCCGTGTCCACAGGGAGCTAACCGGGAGGGGCTCCTGGACGCTGGCTTCGTTCGCTTCTCATTCTGTGTGTATGTGTGCTGCATAGGGGAAGGGACAACCTCAGACCCTATTTAAATTTGCATTTTTCTTTTGTCCCTGCCCTTTTTTGGTCAGGTGTTTCAGGTAATTGTGAGAAAGTGCAACTCTTTTGTGGGTAGATAATTTTTTAAAGCTAATATAAGCACATCTGAGTGAATCACACATAATTTTGGACTGTAAGGGCTTTAGAATCATTTGCATTTGCAAGTTTTTATTATTTTGGGTCATGAATGTATGTGTGTTGTGAATCAGACTGGCTTGAATACCTAGAATATTATTTCATAGGTGAGCTTCCCCCATCAGAGCTTGGCTTATCACCAAATAAAGTTGTTTTGAAGGCTGCAGACTGTGTTTTTATTCTGAGCAGATTGCTGGGAGTGGCGGTGAGTGGCTGCCACACTCGAGTCAGCTCAAACGTTTGACTCGTTCCTGTTCAGGAAGTAGCACTCGCGGTGTGACGGCTCTTTCCCCACTCGCCCTAAACTGTGATGTGTCTCATTCTAAGAAATGGGGGTTTTTAAATAAGGGTTGGGTGTACCTCTCCATATTTAATTCACATAGTAAAATCACACTGGGAGAGAGTCTGAACCTGGACTGTGGCCACACTGAAATTCCCTTGTAAAATTGTAGAAGCTGTTCTTCCTGTGGCTTACGTTGCATGTGTCCTCACTGTCCAGGAGTGGGACTTCTGTATGAAGATTTGATGGTCAGTGAGCTACAGGCTCTCTTGGCCCTCTTACAGCCTGCCTGAGCGTGGTAGTGTTTTCTAAAGCTCTACAGGTATGTATTTAGAATTCTTCAGTAAAATGTTCATTAAACCCGGTACCGCAAAAAAAAAAAAAAAAAAAAAAAAATGTTCATTAAATTCTCTTAAACAGTTCGGAATTTATTGATCTTGTCTGAATTGCCTGTGTTTCTGGGATAGTCCTACCAAAACAAGCTATATTTCAGTTTTGACTTGCTAAGGTAAGATATAATAGTGGCTTCCTTTTCTTTGTAACTGAAAAACAAATCTGTATTTTGTATGGACAGTGTCCCCTTTTGTAACTAATCTTTTTTTATTGGTAAACATTGTAAATTAAAAGGTACAACTTGAAAGTTGTCTGTGTTACACTTCCATATCCCTGCTCTGCTGTCTCTTAGTGCATGGTTTACGTGATTAACCTCTTGAGCATTTAGGCAGCACCCATGTTGTCTGTTACTACAGGGACACGACAGACCCTTCTATATTTGGTTTTGCTCATGTGTTGGAGAATCTGTGGATTCATTCTTGGGAGCCTCACTGGTGGGTTTTCATCCTAATGAAGCAGAGTGCTTCTGACTTGAGGAGCTCTCCTGATTGTGGCACACTTCGTGGCGTTTATGTAGCTTTGGCTCTAGGATCTCAGCCCTGGGGCTGTGGAATTAATTTAATCTTTCCATGTAAGGCCCACAGAGACCAGAAAGCAGATGACCTGACATTGCCAAGCCTTTTTTGTCTTATGGGGAAGTGTCTGAGTCAGGAATTGGTGATGCACCTGTCCTGGGATTTGTGACACGTGTATCTCTTTACGGAGTGCCAAGAAGCAGCAGACCTGTGCATCCCTATTCTGATGGCAAAGAAATACTGGAACAGTAGACAAGATCCTACTTGTTTGGGAGGCTAGCACACTGCTAATAAAATGGTGTTGCAAGCTACCTTTTGTTTGTCTTTTGAGATGGGCTCACTAAGTAGTCCAGGCTGACTTTGAACCCAAGATGCTCCTGCCTCACCCTTCTCTGAGTGTGGGGTCACAGGCATGTGCCGTTGTGCCTGGCACTAAGCTACCTTTAGAATAACGCTGATCTAGTGGGCAGTGTTGCCGTTGCCAGCACCTTCGCCGCCGGCCGTGTCTGAGGTCCCTTTACACTTTGAGTAGTAACTGAGCACTCTGAATAACAAAGCCTGGCCTTTGGGGACGTTACCCTGGTCTTGCTGTGCTTTTCACTGGTTGGATCTTAGAAGGCTGGGTGCTTCCAGGGCGGCTGTGGGGTGTTGCTGTGTGCGGTGATGCTGCGTGTGAGGTGTGAGCCGCGGGCTGCTCCCCACACTCCCTTCCCGCACATTTGTCTGCCTCACACTGACTTGCATCGGCGCTCGCTGCCCTGGTGCTTCCTGTACGAGCAGCGTGTGCGTCTCATCTCGCCTATGCTTGTCAGTCCGGCTCTGTGTGGGAAGGACTTGGGACTTTTAAGGTCATTCCCATTCTGCCAGTTTTTAAAGTTCCCAGTTGGTCCTGATGTCCAGCTGGATGTGGGAATTAATGCTTAAACTAACTTGTGAAGTAGGTATTTTTCCCATTTTTCAGATAAGGAAATTTAAGGCCCACAGAAACAAAGTCACTTGATTAAGATAAAGCAGCTGGAAAGTGCCAGAAACAAGATAGGAACCCCATTTTGAGTTGAAGACTTCTGTGCTGCCCCTCAGTGGAGGAAGCCAAAGCAGAGGCCAGGAGGATGTGGCCTGCCTTCAAGGGGTGGCTTTCTGCTCAGGTGGATGGCTTGGCCCGCGTGGGTGCACACTGAGCTGCAGATAAACACAGTTACACACTACAGCTTGACACTGCCACAGCACAAGTACGTTAAATGCTTGTCTTGGACAGAGGAGCTTGGTCTTGGAAGACTGGTGCGTGGGTCCAGACTGAGATGGAGGACGCCCTTAACTCTCGGTAGAGGAAACAGCAAGAATAGCAAGGACCAGCAATATTGGAATAGAGAGCAGTGCGGCTCGACTTCCAGAATACAGCTGGGAAGTGGCAGGGACTGGCTGGAGAGGTAGACGGTTCTGATCGTAAACCTTTTGGGCCATAGTTGGCATCTCAGTCTGTGCCTGGGGAACTGCTGCAGGGCAGTCGGCTGCGGCACTGGGGTCTGGAGAAGGCCAGGTGATTGCGAGGACTGCCGGCCATGCCTAGTAGCCTTGCTGTGCTGCAGATCGGCCTGGGGGCTGGGGTGGAGGAGGGGCCTGTGAGAGGTGCTGAGGTGTGACGAGGAAGACGGGGCTTACGTGAAGGCTCAGTGTTAGCAGAAACGCCAGGTAAACTGATGGGGACTGTTGCTGCAGCGTCTTGCAGATAGCTAGGTGCTGGGGGCCTGTCCTGAAACCTGAACCATTCTTGATAAATGTATTTCTGGGGAGAAATACACGATGAACTCCAAACCCAAGTTGACTTGAAAGCGAACTTTGAGAACATAACTTCCTAACGGGGACAGCTCTGCAAACAGCCGCAGTGAAGGAGAAGTAGGTCTCTTGATTCCGCATCAGCCTTCAGGCTCAGCCTAGGGTGCCGTCGGGAGAGTGGTCCAGACCTGTGGGTGAGGTTCGGTGTCTTCCCCGAGAGGCACTGTCGTCTGGATCTCTGACTGTCATGGGTCATTTGCTCATCAGCGTCTCCCTCCGGAGAGCAGCTCCTGTGTCTGTGGTTCACAGTCATGTTCTTAGTGTCTAGCACGCAGCTTGACATGTGGGCTTTTTGAGATACTTGTTGCAGGAGTGAAGACATTTCATGACTTAAATACTCTTTATCTATCCACTGGTTCCCTTCATTTCTCTCCGTGCTTGCCCCACGCGGCCTTTCCAGCCCTCTGGTGTCTTCATCGATTTAGCTCTTGCCCTGAACCCCATACTCAGCAAAACCAAAGCCTTGCAGACCCGCTGGCCTTGGGCAGACTTTCCAGCCGTCCACCAGATACAAAGCGAGGCTCGACCACAGGAGGTGACTTCAGCTAAAAAAGGATTTCCTCTGTCCGCATTCCCCACCATTCTGCCTTGTCCGGTGCAGTTGACTGAGAGGAGGTGCCACATGTGACCTTATTTGGGAAAACAGACCAAATAAAGGATCTCAGGATGAAGTGGTCATCCTGTGTTATCTGCTGTCAAGTGTCCTGGGGAGACACAGGAGGTCAGACAGGCGCAAGGGGGGAAAGCAGGGTGATGTGAAGAAGGAGGAAGAGATTGGAGTGAGGTGGTCATAAGCCAGACTCACCAAAGAATGGCTTCCGGAAGCTGGAAGAGGCAAAGTACAGACTCCCGAGCTCTGGAGGAAAAGCAGCCCTGCAGACACCTTGATCTCAGGCTTCTAGCCTCCAGAACTGGGAGGATCAGTGTCTTGTTTCGTGTCATCAGGGTTGTGGTAATTTGCTCCAGCAGCTCTAGGAGACTAGTGCACCCCTGGAATACTGCCGTGGACTCCCGGCTCTCTCCTCTAAGCTCCTTAAACAGTGTGTCCCTTCCTGCTTTTCGCCCTGGAACTCTTGCCACTCTGTCTCTGGCCAGCAGGGATGTTGGTGGTCATATTTCACCTCTTCAGCTGAGTCAGTCAGGCTGTGCTCAGCATGGAAGGACAGGCTGACCGCTCTTGTCCCAGACCATGTGCATGGAACTGTCCTTTGCTCCGCGGAAAAGCCTTAATGGTCTTAGAAGCTGTCCGCCAGACTTCTCCCTGCAGCCTGGTACTGATCTGCTTTGTTATAGGCCACGGTTACTGGCAAAACATTACAGAAACGGAATTTGGGATTTCTTATGTAAGCACAAAGATCCCTTAGGCCGGAGTATACGTAAATGATGATTTAATCCGAGATTTTCCAACTACTTTTTAGACCTAGAACTCTTGTCTCGAATGAAATCTCAAATCTTAACTATGTTAAGTGAAGCTGATCTGAACTGGGAAGAACAGAGGGCTCAGCACTGGTCTATTTCACCTCTTTCTCACCCGCATTTCAGTCCCTTTTGCCTCTGTTCTTTAATTTTCCTGGCTTCTGTTGTTACAAAGGATTTTTCTTTTTCTAATTTGGCTGCATTTCTAGGCCTCTGGCTGTGGAGAGTATCTCCTTTCCAGTCTTTGTTCATTTTTTAGGGGCCAGTAAATAACTCTCTTCTTTTCCTCCTCAGTTTGGAAGAGATAAACACAGCTGTTGGATGGAGAACAAAAATGTTAGTTTCATTACTAAGGATGGCTGGATTGGAAGATACAACTTAGGGGCATGGCCACTCGGACATCCTGAAGCTGAACCCCATACTTTGAAAGACTCCCCTGGACACTAGCACAGCTGGGCGGGGACAGCACTGCTGCCGTCTCACCAGGGAAGAGCAGAGAGAGAGGGCAGCTTCTTGGGGCCGAGCTTAGTTCCTCCATCTACTCACCGCTCATGTGAGTGTTCTTCTTGGGAGAAAAATTTAGTTTTTCCAGTTTCCTTTTTCTTTCTGAGAAATGGCCCCTCTCTGGAAATGCAGGGAGTAGAGAATGAGTATTTCTTCCTAAGGACGTCCCCTTCCATTCCCATTCACAGGACAGAGAAGTTTCCATTCGGAGACGCAGGACCTGAGTAAGGCACATTGTATTCCAGTCAGATAGGTTAGACTAACAGCAGTGACAGTCCCCAAGTCTCCATTGCATAGCACAGCCTGAGGTGGGCAGGTGGGCGGGGTGGTAAGGATGGCCAGGGCAGGAAGTGAGAAGGGGGCTCTGTTCCCCGTGAGGGTTCAGGGACTCAGGCTAGTGCAGGGTGCTCTAAAAACACTTACGTGCCTTGGAAAGAACTACCAGTAGCTCTACCGTCTCCTAGGATTGAGTCCTCCCCTGAAATTTTTGCAGATGGGGAACAGGTTGAGCAAGAGAGGGTAAGTGGGAGATGAGGCAGGAGATTTTAGAGGCCTCCTCTGCCCACCTCCTGTTAGGCAGTGCGTATCTGTCACGTGGTCCCAACTAACCTCAAGGGGAGCTTGGAAACCTAACTGTTGCCCTGTACCTAGGAGGAAAATTCAATAAAGGTTCAGCACAGTGTCCTGTTTACATTCATATCAGCCAGAGAGAGTAATTCAAGACCTTACTTGAAGACGTCTAACGAACAAATCCAATACAGTGCCATGGCTTTTTTAAAAAAATAAATTTTATTATACACTGTACATTCAGAAAATGATACAACTCCTAAATGGACAGTTTTATATACTGCACACATCTGTATAACTAACACCTTAGCAAGAACCAGCAGCTGGTTAGAATGCCCTTGAACCTTCTTCCTTCACTAACTGTCCCCAAATAAGTCACTCTCCTGACCCGTAACCTCCTTGGTTAGCGTGTGCCTGCTTTTGAGTGTTACGTAAATGGAATCATGCTGTGTGTGTCTGGCTTCCTTTCCTTGACCTTGTGTTTGTGGGAGTCGTCATGCTGTTGTGTATAGTGGCAGTGCTTTTGTTCTGGTTGCTGTATAATAATCCGCGGTGTGAATATACCACTCTTTATCCATTCCCCTGTGGGTGGGCATTTGAGCAGGGTCATGACACAACATGCAGTGCTGCCACGGACAGTCCATCGTACATCTTTCAGTGAGCCTATGGATGGGGGTCAGCTTAACCCACTTTCCTTGTCCCCTGCCTCCAGCTGGGAGTTGTCCGCTCCTTCCCTTTGCTCTGCACCCTCCCAGCTCGGGAACAGGCCTGGTCGCAGGAGAGCTGGCCTCAGAGAGAAGTGAACCCTGGCAGTGGGAAGGGATGTTGGGGGAGGCCACAATATGCAAAGATAGATTTCCCTTAGAGATAGTGGTGGGTGAGGGAAGCTAGGAACATTCACTCATTAATAATTTTTGTATCTGTCACACAGAGAAAGGAGTTAAGGAAAAGCCCTTAAAGATCATTACGACGAGCTCTCTGGAGAAGTGCAGAGTCTTATTAATATTCAGATCCTCATGGCCTGTGATTGGAAGGCGTGGAGGCTGAGGTGGGGATGGCCGGGGCGGGACAGCAGGGGTTACCGGCCCAGGCCAGCAGAACCTAACAGTGGTCCCTGGGCTGGGGACCGCGAGTCTCAGCCAGGAGGTTACAGTCACGGCACTGACGGCTCAGTGGCGAGTCCTGATTAATGTGCACCTAGGGAGGTGCTGAGGCCTGAGCATTCATTCCCAGCTCTCATGAGAAATACATAATCATTAATCAACATTGCTGGGCTCCATTCAGACTAAGTGGCCTCTTGTGATTTGGAAGGGGCTCTTGAAAAAGAAAAAAACAGTCTTTTAGCTTTTAGAGTATTTTCAGTATGTCATTTGACAGTGGTTTTTTTGATGAAGTGTGTGTGTGTGTGTGTGTGTATGCACTTGTGCGTGCGCGCATGCGTGTATGCCTCAGGAACAAAGACAGTGTGGAGGTTCTGGGTCTGTGGTTACCAGCAGCGTGTGGCCGCGCTCCTCTGCAGGGCGGCTTTCCCCAGGGCGCCTCTCTGGGCTGCACCGCAGAGCCTCCCGGGCTAGCAGGGCAGCTGGGGGGTTTCTTGTGCGTGTTCTCAGTTACACATTCCCGGCGTTCCTGAACAGCAGAACCAGAAGGCAGCAATCCTTTCTGGGTCCTGAGGGGAAGGACAGTGCTCACCTCAAAAGGCCCCGTGAAATGGAGTCAGGGAATGTGGATGTAAACTGCTTAACTCCCCTTCCCTTCACCACCGTGAGCCCATTTAATTCTCACACCCCGGGGAGGGTACGGTCATGCTGTGCGATTGAGGACCCTGAGCCTCCCTCCGCAGTTGGTTGCAGGACTTCAATCCCCGCCTGTTGTGTTCACCCAGCGGGGCCCAGGGTGCCTGACTCAATGGCGTCAAGCATACTCATCCAGTCTCTGGGAGCTCGGCTTCCTGGGCTTCATGAAGACCAGGACGTGTCCGGCCCTGAAGGCTACTGAGAGAACGTGGGCGCTCTGGGTACAGAGACTGTGCGCGGCAAGTGTCACTTCCCCTGCCTTCTTCCCCCACCTTCAGGCCATGCGATCCTCACAACAGCCTATGAGGTGGGTGTGTTACTGATGAGGAAACGAGCTCAGAGAGGCAGTGACCTCTGCTGTGTCCTACTGCAGTGGACAGTGCTGGCTTCACTTAGCACTCGCCTGACACCAATGCGGTGTCGTTACGGGGTGCTGTGGGCCTAGGGCATCGGTCGCAAACTCCACCATTAGGAATGATTCTACTTGCTTTAAAGCCAGCTTGGCTTTAAATGCCAAATCTGTCACACACACACAAAATCACCTTACTCCTAGAAAACTGAGTTAACTCTGATTCTGCCTCCCCTCATATACCATCTCACATTCCAGTGCAGCTGAAGGACAGCAGCATTATTGATTTGTAATAAGCTTAAACTAGAAATGACCCAGTGTCCAATGGCAATGGAATGCAAAAATGCCGGTGTGGCCATATCATGCAGTAATACACAGCTGTGACCATAAAATGCGGCATGAGCTGGAACAAGTGAATCTTGCAAACAGTGTTTAGTGGAGGAAGCCCTGTGCAAGACGGTATGTACTGCGTGATTCCATTTAAACAAGGTTCAAGCATAGGTGGAATGACTCCAAGGTGTTGAATATGAAGCTAATGATTACATTTAGAGAGAAGGACAGTTGCTGGCACCCGCTGGGGGTACTGGTAATGTTCTACTTACTGTTCTACTTTCCTATACTGATGGCTCACTCCGTGAACACTTCCTCAACTATATATGCATGATTTGTATGCTTTCCTGTAAAGGCAATATTCTTTGCTTTTAACGCTTGTTGAAAAGATCACTGGGTAACTAAGGGAACCATGGAGATGGCTGTGCTCATGGGACTAATGAAAAAGGAGTGTCAAAAGGTACGTGGGAGCCAGAAACCGTGACAGAGGTCTGTTCTTGCTTATGTGTGTTCTAACGAAGGCCTTTTAGGAACATCGTCTCATTCTCTTGTGGCCCTGATGGTATATCGGATGTTGTCTGTTGGTGTCCGGCTCCATACTGGCTTTTTTGTTTTTTTCTCTGTCACCCAGACTGAGAAACTGTTTTCCAGACACCAAAGTGGATAGATGAATGTGTGTCTGGACGGTGGCGGTGGGGAAGCTGAGCAGATGCTTGTGAAAGCCCTTTGGTTTTCAGGGTTGCTTTAGCAAAGAGAAGCTCAGACCCCAAAACAAAGCTCTTCAGCTGAGGGAGAACCTTGGTTTCCTCACCCCAGAGCACAGCGACTTCCTCAGCAGCTCCTGGGATGGGAGTACCTTCATACAGGCTGGGCGCTGCGCGAGGTCCTGGGAGGCAAAGATGGGGGGCCTCGTGGGGGCCAGGGGCCTTGCAGGGAGGCATATGCAGCCGCGGGGACTGGAAGGCACGCGAGGCTCTATGCCTTTGCCCGGTGTTAACGGCGCTGAGAGGGGGAGCTGCCTCTGAGACTCTGCGTGCCCTGCCCTGGCCCCGAGCTCCACGGTGAGCAGGCGCGAAGCCCCAGCATGCCAGCTTCTCCTGCCAGCACCCCTCTCCACCTCTTCCTGCCTTCTGGTCCCCGCACCTCATCAGAACCGGTCTCCCCTCAGTCTCAGGCTGCCAGGTCAGCAGGAATGCCCTCTGGCATGCCCCACTGCCTTTCAGGTCAGCAGTTCTTGGAGATCAGAACAGCCTTTGTATCAGATCTTTCTGAGATTTGCAAAGGTTTTTCTTTCCATTGAGGAATAAAAACCTGTTCCACTGTGCAGGGAGAGGCAGATGGAAGTTAAGCAAAAGAGAAAGCCAGAGAGAGAAAATGCCAAGCTTGTGTGACCTTGCTTCTTCCTAACTCTGTCTCCTCCCACCTTCTTCTTGTGGTTTGTTCTTGTTTGTCTTGGGGTGCAGCTTAGGGCCACCTCCTCTCGGAAGCTGACTGTGACCTGCTGCTTTGCACTTAGTGCCTCCTCTGTTTTTCTAGTTCTCTTTGTGTATGTCCAGTTGAGGCTATTGATGAATTTGTCCCCTTTCCCCACCACACTGAGCGCCTGCCATTCAGCAGAAGTGGATTGGCACCTCCTATGTGCTGGCTCTGCGCCTGTCACGGGTGGGCAAGGATAGACTGGGCGAAGTCCAGGCGTGGCCAGTAATCTATGGGAGCACAGACTAGCTGGGTCTACTGAGGGCAGGAGCCAGCATTCAGTTTTTGTTTCCCCAGAAATTACAATGCTCGATGCAAAGCAAGTATTGCATATGTGAATACTGACGGTTGTTTTGCACTGTGAATATATATAAGCAGTTCTCAAATTTCTAAGAAAAGAAATACAAGAGGACTTTGGAAATGAACTTATTGGTGAACGTTTTGCCTGTAACCTCCCTGTTTCCCCTCAAAACAGTGGGCTCACGTACCAGAGGTGCAGGTGCTGTAAACTGTGACCCAGAACTTAATCCTGGGAAGGAGAAGGATGAGAAAGTGGATTGCAGTAGATGACACTCCAGATTGGGAAAGGCATGCCAAAACCAGAGGGGAGTCTACTTGAGAGATGCTGTGTTTCCGCCCATGGACAGTGGCTGGATGACAGCTACCTGTGTACCTTCATCGTCACCCTCATCACAGCCATCATCACTCGCTGTGACAAAACACTACTGCAGGCCGTGCACCGTCCCTCTGATGACCGTAATACCCACTGTCTGCTGGGCACTGTTACTTGAGAACTGCACAAATCGTGGCACAGAGGTTAGGGGTTTGTCAGGTCACATACAGCTCACTAAGCAGCAAAGGAAGTGGAACCAGGGCTGTGGCTCACAGGCTGTTTTGCCATATTGCACTATGTAGTTATTATTGTGACCCCTTACTTAGGATGCCATTATCATCAAAGGAAGGCATTACCATTGAAGGCTGGAAGGGTAAACTTTATCTTAAAGCTACAAGGAAGTTAAATAGCTTTTAAATTATTTATCCATCCATTCACTTATCAACCATTTACCATCTACTCATCCATCTACCTATCCTTTAAACATCCGTCCATCTATCATCCATTTGCGTGACATCCATCTATCCATTCATTCAAATATCCATCCAGATGTGGACTCACCCAAATATCTGTGTATCAGCTCATTTGCCTACTCATTCATTCATTCACTCATACATCCATAATCAGTTCATTCCTCAATCCATGCATTCGCCATGTAATCAGTAAGCATGGATTCCACACCCACTATGTGCCAAGTAGTGCACTAGGTCACTGGGCCTGCAAAGATGGCTGCACTAACTGTCTCGCCTCAGGAGCTCTGTCTGATGGAGATGGGATAGTAAATGCCGTAACCAAAGTCTGTGTTAAGAGCTGTGGAAATCGGGAAGGAGTAACCATCTCCCTGTCATGGCCAGATGAAGACACACGCACACTCAGCTCTACAGGTCTAATTGTAAAAATAGTTGTAAAAATATTGTCTCACTAGAGTGAGGAACTGAAAGAAACAGCATATGTATATGTATATATATGTATATAAAAATAGATAAAACAGTTGTACTATTGATTTCTCTGAGTTCACTGAAGAGAAAGATCTGTGCAGGTGTTGTTCAGACAATTGAAGGCAGATGTCTTGTGCTCTGGGTGAGTGATTTGGGGATGACAATGTGCAGTGTATGTACCATTGTTGCTCCCTGATTGATGTGTTTTGAAATTTTATTTATTTTTTCTTTGAAATAAAATGGATTTGGAAAAAAATAGTTGGATATGGTATAAACTCATGCCCATGAGCACACTGTGGGACTAATTCTTGACTTTTTTTTAGTCAAAAGATACAAGTGATTGTTGGAGTATGAGAGAGACAGAGATAGACTGTGTGTGTGTGTGTGTGTGTGTGTGTGTGTGCTCACACGCAAGTGTTAGTTGGGAGGGGGACCTTAAAGAAATAGATAAATGTTTGAGGACAAGGATCCTGTTTTATTTTTCCAGGTATCCACAGAATATAGCACAGCACTGGATAAATGTGAAGAAATGCGCCTGCAGTTTGTAGTAAGAAATGACAACAAATACCACATTTAGGGTTACTTAACTTCATTCCCCATCAAGCTTTCATCTGACTTTGGGTGTTAATTTGAATTCTGAAGAAGAGTTGTTGCTCATTATTAATATTAGTAACTTTTTTTGTGGCACTGGGGGTCAAACCTAAGACCTCATGCATGGTAAGCACAGAGGTATATCCCCAGCTCTCATTATTTTTTGAGATCCAAAGATCCTACGTGCTTGAACTTGTAAAAGGGATACTACTCCGGTTCCTCGTAGCTTAGATTGGGCAGCATTTACAAGGAACAGCCTGTGCGGTTTAACTTTAGGACTAAGTGCACTGATTAGCAACCCACGTTGGGTTGTTGGCTGGGTTAAGTGAATCCTAGCACCTTGCATTTGGAGGCTCCTGAATTGATGGCTACTTCCCCTCAGCTCTTGCCTGGAGCCCACTTGACTCCATCTGAGTTTTTGGTTGAATCTCTGAACAGGTGGCCCTGTTCGACTGTGACCTTGCAGGGACACTGCTTTCTGTGCTTTGTGCTGCTAAAGGTGGTCAGTGTCCCTGGTGCTATGGAAGTCAAAACAGAAACCTGGATCTGAGTGGGTCGCAGTACTCAGAGTCCCTCGTCAGCTTGGGCTCAGCCATGGGAGGCACTGCCGGAGACTGGGGGGCAGGCGAAGGGACAGTACAGGGCGCTGCTCCTCCGTTTCCTCTCTGTGCTTACCATCGTGACTCCAGGGCCATGGCCTGGGCCTCCCCCACGGCGCTCTCGCTGGATTCCTGTTCCCTAGCCTTGGGGTGGCCTTTCTGCTCCTTCTGGTCTCTGTTGCCTTGAGAGTCTTTGCTTGTGTCCTGAGCCCTGCCCACACGTGTGTGAGAAGTCCCTGCAGTAAAGATTCTCTGGTTGACTCCTCTGTGCTAAGCAGTTTCCTCTTGAGCCTCTTGACTGTCTGGCACGTATCAGTGTGTCACCTTATCATCTAAGTCAAACTCCTATGGGGTGGGCATTCCCCCACCTCACGCCTGAGGAAATCAAGGCTCAGAGAGACTGAAGAACCTTTCCCAGTTATAGGATGTGAACCACCAGGCTTCACCGTTGGCGCTGAAGGCCAGCCGTCGTGGTTGGTTGCACTGACCATTCCCAGTATCTCCAGGCCCATTATGTTCCCTGTCTGTAGGCAGAGTGGCTTCTGAACCTCCGCATTCTTCGTGTTTTACTTTCTGGCTTCTCAGGGGCAGTGTATTATTAGTCTGTGTAGTCCCTATGTGCAGGTCCAGCAAATGTCAGCGTGCCCCCCGGAATGCTAATTACCTGTGTTGCCAGTAATTGGTGTGTTTATTGAAACCCAACTTTAATGCTTTATACCAGGGGTGGCGAACCTATGGCACACGTGCCGCAGTGGGCTGTTTGTGTCATCGAGAGCTCTAAAAGGTTCGCCATTGCTGCTTCATACCGTCAGCTGGGTCAGGCGGGGAGGCAGCGTCCTCAGGCCTTACTCTGCAGGGACGTGCAGGCACAGGGGAGGGGCACACAGCAGGCCTTGCCGACGGCGGCTCAGACGGGCCTTGAAGCCTGTTCGGCTTTGATGTTGGAAGCCAAAAAGCCTCACCTGCCTCTGGCCGAAGGAAATGATCAGATAAAAGACAGAAAGAATATTTATTATGACAGCAAAGTCATTGTGAACAATTTACGTGTCTGTTAGAAAAGGAATGCTTAAATAAATCATGGCCTCATCACACAGAGAAAATGACTCATTTACACAGAACAACCCACTAAAACATATCTGAATTTGTTGACGTGAATAGATGTTGTAGTGAGTTGTCAGATGAAAAGAGCAGGCTATAGAGCAGGGCACGCGGTGGGCTGCCCGGCCGTCTGTCGTCGTTTACATCTCTATGTCCCCCAGGGTCGCATGGTCTCCCAGGCGGGGCTCTCGGGAGGAGCCTGGATCACCGCTGTGTGACGCGGGGTGGGTCTGCTGGCGGGAGCGGTGTTGGGAGGTGGGGCCTGGTGGGAGGCGGCCGCTGTGGGTGTGGCCCGGAGAGGGTTATGACGTACACCTCTCCTCCCCATCCCTCTCTGCTTCCTGCTGCCACGCCATGAGCTGCTTCTGGTCC
Source organism: Dasyprocta punctata (assembly GCA_004363535.1). Classification (NCBI taxonomy): domain Eukaryota; kingdom Metazoa; phylum Chordata; class Mammalia; order Rodentia; family Dasyproctidae; genus Dasyprocta; species Dasyprocta punctata. Next base: position 8,513 of record RJWM01017310.1, on the reverse strand, counting down.
GCGTGACTCTGCCATGCTGCCCGCCTTGGAGCCAGCTGTCCAGGGACTGAAACCTCTACAGCCAGGGAAGCAAAATGGACCTCTGCTTTAACTTGTGGGTGTTGGGTATTTTGTCCCAGAAATGAGAAAGTGAGACACCATTTAAATGACAAATTACCTGTTTTGCCATCTTATTCCACCCAGCAGCCCCACAGTGCCCAGAGTCTAGGCCCACTGACTCTTCACTGGCCCCCACACATCCGGAAGGCCTGTTCCCGTCCCTGTTAGGGGAGCTCCTATTCGTCCTTCATGATAGACCGAACGCACCTCCTTGGCGAAGCCTCCACTGTCTCCCTTCTTCTACCGCAAAGGACAGCACTTTTCTCATCAGGAGAGGGTGGAGTTAATCTGTCTGACTCCATCACTAGCAGAGCTCGTTAGTGAGACCACAGACAGACTCAGCACAGTGACCCAGAGGTCGGTTCCTACTACATACTCGACACGTTTGTTGAATGAGTCAGTATGAGATGCTGGAGGAAAGGGTAGAAATGGTTTAGTTCCTTTCACAAGTATGCTTTGACCTAGATCCTGCTGATGCTTCGCATAATGTTAGAGTCAGAAGAAAGTGGTGTTAAGACCTAAAAATGCTAAAATGTAGACCGTATCTCCTCTTTCCTTCTCTCTTTTTCCTTCCTTCCTTCTTTTCTTCCTTTATTCCTTCCTTCCTTCCTTCCTTTTTCTGTATTGGGGATTGACCCAGGGCCTTCACACTGAGCTTTGTCTCCAGCCCTTTCTTTATTTTTTATTTGAGACAAGGTCTAAGTTGTTAAGTGCCCAGGTTGGGTTTAAAACTTGTGAATCTCCTGCCTCAGTCTTGCAGAGTACTGGAATTACAGGAATGTGCCACCATGCCTGGCTTAGAACATACCTTTCTAAACCTCCATGGGAAGGTTAGTATTAAAAAAAAAATCTTTGAATCCTGTTATGGTTGATAAAATGTGTCAACTTGAGGAGTTTAGAAGTTTAACTGAGAGACTCAGCAGGGAGCCCTGGGGTCCTTACTTTGTAAACATCCTGGACCTGTGCAGGAGGAGGGCACAGAGATTTTGTGAGTGGGACACCTGCCCTGGGTGGGGTGTGTGTGTGGGTGGCCTGTGTACAATATAAGGGGGGAAAAGGGGCTTGCTCTTCCCTCCTTTTGCTCTGGCTGTTTTTGCTTGGCTGCTGCCTTGAAGAGTTGCCCCTGTGCCATGCCACCCTGCTGTGGAGCCAGCGGATTATGGACTGAGACCTCCAGAAACTGTAAGACAAATAGGCCTTTCCTTCCTTCATTTTGGGTGTCAGGTGTTTTGTCCCAGCAATGAGAGAAAACTAACCAAGACAAATCCATACTGATAGTTAAGAAGTAAGTGACAGAGGGAGAGCAGAAATGTCTTCAGGAGGGTACCAACTAAAAAACTAAAAAGGAAAAATAGAACTTGAAAAATAATCATTTTGCAGCAGAGCACCTGCCTGACAAGCAGGAGGTCCCGAGTTCAATTTTCAGTACCAAAATAAATAAATTAATAAATAAAATAACTTTTGTGGCAGTGAGTCTTAATTGTTTCAGGGAAGAATTATCAGAATGCTAAAACCACTGGGTAAACAGGAAATTGCCAGAGTCTCAAAGTTTTTCCATAGATTACTGATTATTCATTGAGGGTAACAAAGTATATTTACAATGGAGAAATATGGCAGAAACATACTGGTATTCCTGGCAAAATCATGTAGTGTTCAGCAGCCAAGATACAAGGACACGGTCAGATAAAGGCTCAGTGAGGAGACAGTGTATGAACAGTGAGCCTTGTTCTTTTTTCTTATTTAATTATTTTTCTTACTCTTTAACCGTGGTAATATTGTGAAAGACAGAGAGGCTGGGAGATCTTCAGATTGAAAGAGCAAAGAACCATGACAAGTAGATTCAAAATGTTGTTCAGAATTGGATTCCAGAAATAAGAGGTTGCTGGAAATACCAGGATTAGACATTTGGCAAAACTGGATGCTGTTATGGTTGATACACTGTATCAACTTGAGAAGGTAAGAAGTTTAACTAAGACACTCAGCAGGGAGCCAGGGTTCTTTGTAAACATCCTCACCCTGTGCAAAGAAAGGCAAGGAGATTTATGAAGCTACACCCACCCTGGAGGGAGGGGGTAGCCTGTGTACAATATAAGGGAGGAGAAGAGGCTTGCTCTTGCCCCATATTACTCTGGCTGCTTTTGCTCGGCTGCTGCCTTGAAGTGTTGCCTCAGTGCCATGGCACCCTGCCTTGGAGCCAGCTGATAGTGAACTGAAACCTCCAAAAACTGTAAGCTAAATAAATTTTTCCTTCCTTAATTTTGGGTGTCAGATGTTTTGTCTCAGCAAGGAGGGAAAAGTAACCAAGACGATGTGCTACATTGATAACAGTACTATAGCAATGACAATTTCCTGAATTGGATGGTTGCACTGTGCTTATGTTAGAAAATGGCTTTCCTGGGGTTTCTTACTATGAAAAGTTTCAAATATACAGAAAAATGGAGGGAATAAGGAACTTTTATAGCCATTACCTAAATTTTTTTTTTTTTTGATAGTGGGGATCGAAGTCACAACCTCGCGCCTGCCACTTATGCCACTGAGCTAAGCCATTATGTAAATTTGATGACTGTTAATTTACCATTCTTTTTCTCTGAAACACTTAAAATTTTTAATCATAAGTTTACCTATGTATATCTATGTTAAATATAGTATATGTATAAAATTATGCATCATTAAATAATGACATTTTCTTGTGTGACTTCAATTCCATCAAAATACCTAATTATTAATAATTTCATACTGTGTAATCCATCCATATTTAGATTTTTCCATTTGCCTCCAAATATTTCTTACAGCTGGACTGTTTGAGCCAGGATCTAGGTCAAGAGCATGCATTCTGCTGAAAAAACCTTAAATTTGTGTGCTACTCTTGGCAGGTTAATTTTATGCAAGTTGTGCAGATCCTTGTTTTCTTTATTCCCTTGTCATATTTTGCCTTCTCCCTCCTCTCCTTCCTTTCTTCCTTCCGTCTTTCCCATTTATCAGGAACCTCATGATACGCTGGGCACTGGGGACATAAAGGTGGGTGACCCATCTTCGCCTCAGGGGGCTCCTGCCTGGTGACGGTGGTTATGAAGTGAGGGAGGGCCCTGCCGGAGACAGCCTCGGCTGCCACCGCTGTGTAGCTTCCTCCAGGTGCTGAGAAGGAGAAAGGAGACACAGCCCAGGTCTAGGAGACAGGTGGATGAACAGTCGTGTGTACAGCAAGGCTTCATGGGTCATAACCCAGCATCTCCTGCCTCTTTATTCTTTTGAATAAACAGCATTTTTAAAATCATTTGATCCCCAAGTTGATTAGAGATTGGTTTTTCTTCCCTCATCACTTTGAAAGGCTCTACCCAGCCCATGTCTCGCCCTTCCTGTCAGCCTCCCATCACTGCAAACACGAGAGCCGGCTCCTGGAAGAGACGGCCGTGCACCGTGGGTGAGAGACCTCACGGGAGCCCTGCTGGGAGTGCGTGCACCGTGTGTCAGGCCATTTCCAGTGTGTGCGCCCGTGTGATGTTCCCAGCGTTGTCATTTGTTCCAGCCCACAGCAACCACTTGCTGAGGGAGGGGCTGGGCTGTTGTGGTGAAAAGTGTAGGCTTTGGTCTTTTTGAGAAATCTGGGTTTAAATCCTGCCCCTGACACTTACCAGTTGTGTGGTGTTAGGAAGATTCCTGAATCCAATATCTGAAGTCCAGACTTGAGTCTTCTGATGTGGAAAATTATGCAATTTTCCAATGCAGAGGTCAGAAGTCTAATGTCCCATGTAAGCCCTTCCCTCCTGGAGTCCTAGCGTCTTTACACAGTATGTAGAGGATGCATCACGTGAGACGCTCTCGGAGCACACGTGGATTTAAAAATGCCACAAGGAATGTAAACATAATGTATTGCACACACGTGCTAACAAAAGATTTTTTGAAATCCCTTAGAGAGAAGATCACTCCATTACAACCAGCGCAGCTGTTAGTCTGGTTCTTGCGCTGGTGTCTGGGAGGTCCACCCTCCTCCCAGGTGGGGGCGGCATCTAGGAGGGGCAGCTTCCTTTCTGGAGCAGCTGGTAAGCACCCCAAATGAAGAGTTTGTGTCTTTAATCGATGTCACGTGAGCGCAGCTTGGCTGAGGGGAGACGCGGAGTGCTGCCTTCTGGGTTTGGGTAAACACCCCTGAGGAGCCTACTTCTCAGTTTTCCTCCGGGTTGTGGGCTGTGCTTTATTGATGCACTGTTTCCCAAGTTCCCCACAGCAGCTTCTGGAGGTCTTTGCTTAGAAGCTCTAGAGCTACAGCCCAGGAGCAGGCGTAGCTCCCTCCCCAGAGGCTTTGGCTTTGGTGGGGGTGGGGAGCTTAGGGGGAGGGCCCAGGTTCTGTGATCCTGAAATCCTGGATTGGAAAGAGCGTAGTTAATGGTCATTTGTTCTAGAAACCTTCAGTTTTCAAGTGAGGAAACAGGCTTCAGGAAGGCGAGTGACAGACTTACCAGGGCCGCACATCCATCAGTGGTAAAAGGGATGGTGGGAATCGGGGCTGCTGTGTCCCCAGTGGCCTTGCTGGGCGTCAGCCATGTGACTGTGGGGAGTCCTTTGCTCTCTGCGGCTTAACCACGCTTCTGTCTGTGCCAGGGCTCTGAGGGCCGCCTGCTGGACAGAGGACCTGCGTAAGCAAGTGTGAAGCAAGTGTGCCCATGGAAACAGGTGATGCGCCCCGTCCTGTTAACAGCAGGATATGTTTCCAGCTCGTTTTCTAGCTTCATTTCACATTTGCTGGAACAACTTACTTATGTAACCCTACTGAAACTCAGGCGGTCCAGTCCTACATGTGTAGTTCAGTGAGCAGTATGCGATTAAAAGGACATCTGATTTTTAACAAAATCATAGAGACATTAAACAGGCTTCCACGTGTAGCCTGTACTCTTTGAACACTTGTCCAGTTCTCTCATATCCCACACTCTGAGCTCTTCACCTTCAATTTTTGCAAACCTTGATAATGACTCTGATTGGCCCAGCGTGGATCAGGCGTGCGCCGAGACAAGGGCTCTGATTGGCTAGGCCCGAGTCACATGACTACAGGCAGCAGGTCATAGTCTCTGTTGGTCCTATCCTGACATTACATAGTTGGAATAGGGAAGGAGCAAGGTGTAGGGAGACTTCCCTAGTGGGAGGCAGTGTGTGTGCTGCTACTAACACAGAGGGCCAGAGATGGTGGTAAGAGGGAAACTGGTGTTCAGCTACTTCCTGAGCTGGCAGAGCCTCAGCAGAGATGAAGCCACGAACTCCTGTGGCTGGAATGAAGTCTCGGGAATTCAGAGAGCCAGCTGAGATACATGTTTTTTTTTTTTTTTTTTTTTTTTGAGACAGTCAGGTTGGTCTTGAGCTCACGATGCAGCCCAGGCTTGCCTTGAACTCATGGCAGTCCTCCTGCCTCAGCTCACGTATCTTTCTTAAATCCAGTTTCCCCATCACCCTAGATTTACCTTTATTTTCTCTGATGGAATTTCAGTTGGACTTAGAAAAATGGGTGAAATTTAGGCAAGAGAAGAGGAAGACATAGGCATTTTAAGGGTAGAAAATAGTCCTGGGAGTGTTCATCTATGCGCCAGAAGACCTGTTTGGGAATTGATTTGGAGAGAAGGACCTGCTTCCTAGATTTGTGACACAAACTCAGTTATGGGAAGCGAGTCCGAGGCAGGGACCTCAGTGTATTTTGTCTCACTTTACATCTCTTGCCTATAGGCTATTTTACTTATTTGGGGAAATCCCAAATTTTTTTCATTTCCCATTATACAGCAGGTAGCTTAATTCTTTTGCTATTTTTCAGGTTCTTTCTAAGTAGATAATCTTTTTCTTTATGACTGAGTTTGAATCAGCGTGACTTTGTTGTCAAAATTGGTTGTTCAGGTTTGATTTCTTCTTTTGTTACATATTATAGACTGTTTGTTAGAGTCCTACTATTTAAAATCCTGAAATTAAAAATACTCTTTTATTTCTGCTTCTTGTTGTCTTCCTCAGACTTGTTCACTTGGCAAACACCTACCCGTCCGTGACAAGTGGGTAACAGGTAGGAGACGGTGCCTCACTCACGTCTCCTCTCACAAGCAGCACAGAGGAAAATGAACAGGTGTGTAACGCGGAGTGTAGGTCCGTGTGGCCTGGGGAGAACACTCAGGCAGGAAGCGGGTGGGGCGGTCAGAAGCGCAGATGGCCACCGCCCACCTGCTCTGCTGGGCCCCACCTGCTCCCCTCAGGAAGCTTCCTCCTGGTTTCTTCTACTCTTTAATCATTCTCAGTGGAGAAGGACGGTTGGACATATTTTGCTGGGTGGTTAGAAGAGGATAGGCCTTCTCCCCGTGTTTGTCATTCCTGCCAACGATCATGGCTCTGGCTTTGTTCCCTTCAGACGTGAGACGTTTGGCGGTGGCTGCCTTGCTGGAAGCATTGCTTCCGAGTGACAAGCCTAAGCGCGAGGGCGGTAAAGAGCAGGAAGGGAAGGCAGCACCTTCTGAGGGAGACTGCTAGGAAGGCTCGCTGATGGCTGAGAAGGACAGGACGGCGTGGCAGTGATGAGGTACGGAGCGCAGGCCCCGGCAGCACGGCCGGGAGGGCAGTGCGTGCAGGAGCCGGAAAGGAGTTGGTCACAGTCGTTTCTCACCTTTTCACCTAATGAGAAAAGTATGAGTTGGACTTCTTGGAATTTTGAGGCCTCAAGGGAGAGTCCAGTCGTAGTAAGTTTAGGGGTGCCAAGGGTAGAGCTGCTACGTGTGCAGTCTGCAGGGTCAGAAGCGGTGTCTGCAGGGTTGTTTCCTGGCCCCAACTCCCTTGGGCTGGCTGCCTGACTTGCACAGATGTCCCGTCTGGGCATGGGAAGGCCCCGCCGTCACACCGCCTGGCTCAAGGCACTGCTCGTTAGAGGGAGGCACTGTGCCGGCACGAGCTCGGTCAAACCTCACGCCAGATGCATGGTACGGGCCTAAGTGTCTCCAGGTCTCAGGTGAGGAACTGAGCTCCAAACGTTAAGTAAATTCAAGAAAATCATCATCAGGAGAGCTGGGACTTGAACTCAGGTTTGACTGACTGGAGAGCTGGCATCCATCCAATCATCCATCCATCCGTCCATCTATCCGTCTATATATCCATCCATTCAGCCAGCCAGCGAATACTTACAGAGCATCCACTATGTGTTAGATTGTGCTAGGCACAGGGGATGTAGCTATGGGAGCGGGAGGCAGTCTTCGCCTGCTGCATCCTGCAGTGTACTGGGCAGAAAGACAGTACACAGATACGTGAGACATGTTGTGAAAAACCAGATGGAGATGTGAAATGTGGGGTCGGGGGAAGGCGTGATAGACAGATAGGGCAAAGGTAGGGTGAGACTAGTGGCTCACTTAAGATGGAAAATTTCATTTGCTGCCCAGTCACAGGGTCCTGAAGTGCAGAGCTGGTACTGGATAACCTTGCTTCTTTGCATTTTGTATCCTTTGACGATTTGCTTGCCTCATCCTCGTCCTGGCCCTGTGGACAAGCAGTCATGGAGGGCAGGTTAAATTCGTAAGGTGGTCCGATGCTTGTACTCTAATCGGGGTGGACTATGGCATTTGGAGTCGAGCTTCAGGGAAGGCTTGAGCAGAGATCCTTAAGGAGAAGACATCCATGTGTCCTGATTATGACAGACTTCTTTCCATTGCTGGGGACAAAATACCTGACATACACAACTTAAAGGAGGAAGGGTTTATTGTGGTCGCGGTTTCTAAGGTTTCAGTCCGCAGTTTATTGGTTCAGAGGCAGAACCTTACGGCAGAAGGGTGTGGTGGCAGAAAGCTGCTCACCTCATGGCAGCCGGGAGGAGAAGCCGGAGAGGAAGGGGAAGGGTGCACGGACATAATGTATCCTTCAAAGGCATTTCACACAGTGACTGGCTCCCTCCAACAGGGCCACCCTTCCGAACAGTGTGTGTTCAGCTACGAGGCGTCAGCACGAGTCTTTGCAGGATAATTCACAGTTAAGCCATCGCACTGACTGTACTATGCACCGAGAGCTGGAGAGTGAGGCGAGGGAGATGTGAAGGAAGATATTAGCAGACAGATGTCTTTAAGGCACCCGCAGGCCACAGCCAGTGGCTGCTGTGAGTCACAGTGTCTCAGCTAAGGACTAGGATTCTTCTGTAGTACAGCTGTGCTGGGCCTTGCGTGGCCCAATCCCTACTTTTTAATTTGGGTGAATTCTCCCAGGCCTTATGCATCTAGGAATAATAACAGCATCTCTGAGAATTTAGCATTGTTCTCATGCTTTTCATGTACTAACTCATTAGGCAGTAGGTACGATGTGAGATGGGTGTGATGGTTCTGTCTCTTACAGATGGGTGAAGTGAGCACCGTGCCCATGGTCACACAGCTAGTTAGTGGCAGAGCTAGCATCTGACCTCAGGCCGTGTGACTGGAGTA